>JAVQJD010052666.1:0-25202 GCA_036023655.1 Nannoperca australis | reverse complement strand
GTCTTTCAGCGTAGGTCCCGCCCACGGCATAAAGCGGAACCGGAAGCACAACTTTTAGATTCGCAAGCAAAACTTTTAGATTCGCAATCAAAACTTTAGGGTTTGAAAGCAAAAGTTTTAGATTCGCAAGCAAAACTTTTAGATTTGCAAGCAAAATTGTAGGGTTTGAAAGCAAAAGTTTAGAGTTTGAAAGCAAAAGTTTAGAGTTTGAAAGCAAAAGTTTAGAGTTTGAAAGCAAAAATGTTTCTCTCTCAAACCACTTTTTTTGACTGTTTTATAATGAAACAAAATAATCTCCATACTCTCAAACCATTTTTTTGACTGCTTTAAAAAGAAACAGAATTCTATCCATAGTAGCTGAAAACTACGATAGTTTTTGGAGAGCAGCAGCTTGTGTGGTTTTGAACTCTCCATTAATAGTAAAATGTGTAAGAGAACCTCAGTGTACAACAAGGCGGGCCAAATTCTAGGTTGCAAATAAACCATATGGAAGAGCAGGGCCGACTGGCACAGCGGGATAGTAGTGCTGAAGTCAATAAAGTTGTTTTCCTGGTGTCTGGCTACAGAGTGCATCGTGTAGCCACTGGCCTGCAGGGCTGAGGGAAAAAGTGGAAAAGAGGGGAGCTGGAGGCCACTCAAAAAAGACATCAAGTAGGACCAGAGGCCATCAACAGTGAAATGTCAGATTATCAGGAGGATAAGAGTAGATACAATATTTTTACTGAAACATACTGTACTGGAAAAAAGTCAACTTTTAAGAAAGAAGGTATTTTATTAGACACATATGCTTGTTAAGGCAAACAGCCATCTCCTTTCAACAACAAACTCAATATAAAGAGCATGTGGACAGGGTCAAAAAGTTCACTTCCTTTTAAAGTAGTCATTAGAATGTGCAACTTAAATGACTTTAAATGTTTTATTGTTTGATTGTTGCCAGATGCAGTGGTTCCATCATATCGTAAATACCTGCCCTCCGGCACGTTTTATACAATACAGAGAATGATCCAATAAACCAAAATAAGGATACATTAATAAAACATGCAGTCCACAGCAGTTGTGTGAGCCAGAGCACCTGGTCAATGTGCCAGGTCAGAGGAGAAAAGGGAATTACAGCTGCCAGGAGCCCCACAATAACAGCTTAGTACAACAGTGATTGTAAATACTACTTCCAGGATTCAGGTCTACAGTGGGCATGTGATCACCAAAAATATGATGACTGAAGAGTAGAAGGAAATCGCAATCTAGAGTTAGAATACAGTATGAATGGCATGAATCTGTGGACGCATCCTGTCTGGAGGTACCCGAGCTGTGTCCCTTCATGGTCAGTCCTTTCCTTTTTCAAAAGCACCACTCTAGCAGAAGTATGTGACGGCACAAACCATTCATCCTCTTAAGAAAGTTACAGAAACACAACAGTGAATTCAGTTGACTGAAGTTACTTTAACATTCACCAGATTTCAACCTGATGGAGCACCTTTTGGATTGGGTGGAGGAGAGATTACGTTGCATGATTACGCGCAAAAAGATCGGTAGGGACTGATGCTACTGAGTCATCATGGACCTAAACACATTCACTAAGGACTGCTTCTAGCTGTGGCTCAAAGGATTCAAGGTGCTCTGAAGGTAACAGAAAGGCTGATCAGTATCAGTTCAACTATAGTCTTTCAAAGCACCCCTGCAAAAGTTGTGACATTTAATGGATTCTTAGGCAGCTTGTACCAACATTATTGTGCATATACACCTATATTATATATAACTGTACAAGATGCATAAAACAGCCTCAAATAAGCTGGACTAAAAGAAAAGCAAAGACTATCTCACCTTGATGAGAGCTGCAGAGCAAGTACATCAGCAGAAAGTCCCTTCATAAGTGCTTCTTACTCAAGTCACAAGTCACACTACATTTTTGCAAATATACATAACATAGTTGTAGTTGATGTTGTCACAGCTGTGGTCCTTAATTCTTTTTTTATTTTTTTATGTCACAAAATATATTTGACCTAATAAAAACGAATGATGGCAGCTGATGCAGAAATGAGGAATTGTTTGGGTGACCACTGTACTCTCACCTGCATCAACAGAAGAACCTGCTTCTGAAGGGCTGGATGAGATTTCAGAATAACACTATTTTAAAATTGAAATAAAAGTAGCCTGTCTCCCACAGGCACTAAGGCAAGCTTAGGTATTCTTACAATGTGCTGGCTGCCTGATGGGACAATAGTGTCTGATGGCACAGCTTTATGATTACATCATATTATTATTTCAAGTAGGCCCTATCTACAGTGGTGGAGGCAGATAATGAAAACCACAGGCCAGTCAGTAAAAGCCCAAGCCCCTAAATCCCCTTCACTTATTATAAACTTGATATTCATAACATGCTGATGTTTCACAGGTATAATGTCACCATCCTAGTTTAGCATGTTAGCACGCAAGGATTTACCATCGGGGCTGATGTGGAAATGTTATTAGTTTTGCAGGTATTTGGTCATAAACCAAAGAATAAAACAAATGTGTCTGATGTTTGACTGATGGTGCTAAAAGAAAAGTCAAAGGATCACCAAAGTCAGGAAGATTCATACTCTGGGGACCATGAATATCTGTATCTCTGTCCAATGGTCTTTCTAGAGGTATAGAGGTCTGAATTCAGATTTATTGAGACATCAGCCCTATTACATGCAATACTGCCTCTGTCTGTCCCCCTTAAGTGACCTTGCACACCCAAGGAAACACACAATGCACACATAGGTTTGTGTGACGCAAGTAGCTGTGCTGACTCACATGCTCGTATGCTATCTAGCATGCCATTTGCAGACACTTTAACTTAAATAAACATGATATGACACGACATGTCTGTATTCCCATTAAGAATAAGGAGCTGAACTCCTGACAGATTTGGCAGCATGCTCTGCTGAGATGAAAGGATGTTATTTGTCTCAAGGCGGATCTTTTTGCGTTGTTGGGGCTACATACAAGCAAAATATTAAAATCTAAGGAATTAACATCTTTCTCATCAGCAATTCAGAAATGTTGCAACACTTAAATAATAATAAAAATAATATGGGAAATAATAAAATCTAAAATTGTGTAATGAATCCAATTCATGTCAATGAATAAACAGCTGAACAAAAACCACCACCATTTGCCAAAACAACTGGCAGGTTACCAGGCAAATATTAGTATCATAAGAAGAAAACTGCCACGCAAGTGCTGCTCTGAATGCAGGCACTGTCCCTCTTTGGCCTTCAGTGACTATGAGATCCTAGTGTTTCCGCAACAAAACCTCGCCTGACTCACATTCTCCTTTGGCAAGGTTTTTATTATGAAAATGAAAGAGCATGTCTTCCAACAGGCCTTGCCAGTCAAAGCCCTAACCCTGCCTCAGTGCAGCACACCGCACATCAAATCTGTATGTAGAACTACTGGTGCAACGCAACATATTCCTAAACTTCACCAGGTGAACTTATATATAACTCGTACAGCTAGAGCAGAAGACAGCTGGCAGCACTGCAATTAATATTTGAACTGTATGTTTCCATATCTGTGTGGGTCACCAACTGTCTGAATATGTTGGAAATATACAAAACTCCACAAAAAGTGCAGACACATCAGTCAAACAGAAGGCTTAACTAGTTTCCATTCAGAATCAGAACCAGATTAATCAAGAATGTACATTGTGTCATAATCATTTGGGCCAAATTAACTGAATACACTCATTAAACAAGCAAATGTGTTTGGTTCAGACAGGATTATACATAAAATATACTGATTGACACAGGGAACAAATACAGAATAATTAATCCCTTAAACAAAGAAGACGGCAGTTCTCGCTCTGGGTTCTGTTCACTCAAGAGGAGAGGCAGGAGCTGTGCTGAATAGTAAAAACGAAGAGCAGCAAACACACAGGCTAAACAAAAAGACAGGGCTATCTGAAAGCAATATGAGAACCACAAACGGTAACACAGTCAGTCACGCTGCTCTGCCAGAATGAGCAGCCAGCACACAGCTGGGATAACAAAAGCAGAACCAATCTCACTACAGACAATTCATATTAGCTGACGAGCTTTCTTTATGCATGCACTGAGGGAATAGATGGATTCTGTGGTGTAACCCGAGTTACCTAAACAAATAACCTGCAGGTGAAGTGAATCTTTATAGCAAACTCTCTCGCTCTGCCCCCCCAACAGCAACGGGTTAGAAATGTAGCTGACCACTGACCCCTACTGGAGTCTTAGCATAATGACAAATGTGTCAGAGTTGACCTCATTCAAACACATCATCATCTGCATTCTTTCATTCTCTACTGCTTATTCCTGTTGAGTGTCACAAATTGATTGGAGCCAATCCCTGCATGCATTTACTGAAATCTAAAGCAACAGCTCAGTTAAAACAACTAAATCATTCCATCTTTACACCCTCTATGCAAGTAGAGCATAGTCAACAGCAGTGCAAATCCAAAAATCTATTCTGTCCCGTTTTAAAGAATATTCCAGCAATTTAGTACTGAATTTACAGAAAGTCAGGGGACTCGCTACTTTCACATCCCACAGCTTCGGGTTTGAATGCAGACTTTCTCTTAAAGAATGTAAGTCTCACACCCAAGCTGACGCCATCAGAGCTCCTTCCAGAGCCACAGCAGAAATTGCACAACTGTTTTAACAGGCTGTATAGAAGTCTTTGTTATGACCAAACTGAACTTCATGTGTCAAATCAGTGATGTGTCCCTTTAATTGTTCTAGTCCTCACTGAAGTTGTAGCGTTCACATTTTACTTATTTTATTAATTACAATCCCTCCCTTTACACGTCAAGTTCAGATTAACTATAATATAACAGCCTTGAGTCGGTTTTCAAGAACCTATAAATTCAACACAAATTTTAGCTACGAACATTCTACCAGCTTTGGACTTTTTAAGACATTCTAATTGCTTCTATCCCAGATCCTTGCAAATAAATACAAAACACTTCGATGGGAAAGCAATTGAAAAAGTTGATGATGCCAAACAGATGTGAGAGAAAACTGCACCTGCTGGCAAAGTGGGCTGCAAATAAGAAAAAATCAGGATGTTGGGGGGGGGGGCGTTAAAGTTTGTGACTCCACAGTCAGACGCTCACCGATAGTCAAGGACAGAGAGATATTTTAACGTCTGCATGCAATTCTAAAAATATTAATCGCTTCAATCTCAAAAATAGTTACAGCAGCTACTTGTTGAATTGGCAGGAAGACAAGTACCTTCAACCATTCTACACAAGAAACCTCAGTCAGCTGAGGTGTGTGAAGCTGTAATGACTGGGCCCGTGCTGTAGCTGGTCGGGTATTCAAGAAGATATCAAACAAATGCAAATCATTAACCATCTTCATGATATCTGCAGCAGAAAGGATGAATTCTACTTGATGTCAATTGGAAGAGACATGTGAGTCATACTTCAGTCTTTAAGAACCTCATCTTTCCATTTCTTACCCAGCACTGCAGGGGAATAACTAGAGAGAACACAGAGTCTTTGGAAAAAACAGTAAAGTTCAAAGCTTCGTCTACACCATGATTGGCGTCCGTGGTGCTGTAATTTCAAACAGCTAGTTCCACCTAAATTTGAAACATTTTTAGAACCGCACTGGTGAAGCAAACACACTGCTTAGTCCAGCCCCAGGTTGAATTCGTTGTCATTTGGGATATAGTGTTTTTGTGATTAGACTTGGCATTAATGTGGTGAAGGAATTAAAGATATAAGCTTCAAGGGATTTACCTGAATTGTGCCAAAGTCCACGTTTTCGTAGTGGAAGTGAGCGCACTCCGCCAGTTTCGGGAAGTGGCCCTTGGTGAAGCTAAGTCTGAAAACAACACACACACAGTTTGGTTGGCACTCCATCCTCGGCACATGATAACACCTTGGAGTGTGTGTGTGACTTGCAAAAGAAGGAAAGTGCAGCGCAAACAGAGGGAGTGAAAGGAGGAGGAAGACACCAAAATAGACTCGGGGAATGGAAGGAACTCGAGCAGGAAACAGAGGCGATAAACAGTCAGTTAGGAGCGATAAATAGAAATGAAAAGAGGGAAGGAGAGATGTGAGAGAGGTGGAGGAGACAGGCAGAGGCAGGTGTAAGCGTCTGTGTGTGTCTACTCACTTCTTGACATTCTTGACCTTCATGCTGGCCGTGCTGCTGCTGCAGGAGCGCATGAGGGGCTCCGTCCTCAGCTCGGGGATCTCTGCACTCCTTGCCTAAAATGCATAAACACAGACAACCATCAGCTGCCCAGCTTCTGCATACAAATAAATCACTGCCACTGTTATATTGCTGGACAGTGTTGCATTTAGGTTTTGCTTTGCAGCAACATTCAAAGAGCCAACTGGCTTCTAACTTCAAGTAGATTTAAGTTTGGGCTTGTGAACCGGACAACAACTTGAATACATGAGAAGGTGAATTGGTGCAGTTTACCTAATTTAAATAAACTCCAACCTTATTTAGAGCTCAGCATTAATCAGCATCAACAACAACAAAGCAGCACAAGTTGGTTTACAAATGTAGATCAAGAGGCTGAGTGAAGCATCAGGTTGCTTAGGTCAAGTGGTAAATTGTTAAAGCTATTTGACTTTGAATTTATTATAACAGTGTTCTGTGCATCCCACTATGTTGTTACAGTATATCAAAGCTGTTTTAACAAGCCAATCCATTGCCTGCTCATGTAAGTAAAATGTTGATTTACTAAAAGAAACAATGAGGTCTAATCCTGTATACCTGTCAATTAATTGTTCACTTTTTTTTATATCTACCAAAGAATTTTTATATCAAATATCTCTTCTCTCATCCTTTAAGATGTTATAATATGTTTGATGACTCATCTGGACCTCGGCACATTTACATAAATCCATTTAATCAAATGTTATTTAGGGCAACTAGGTAACCTGTCCATCATATTAAAACTGCCTTGCCCATTAGCTCGTCAGTGTACTGTGGCTAGAAAAGCATTATTTTAGTAGCTGTGCGTTCGGATGTCAGTTTTGGCAAACATTTCTAACTACCAAAGAATGTGGTTGAGACATTCCTCCCTATGAAAAAAAAGAAATGCAGAGTTGTGACAAAAAAGTTGGACCAGGGTCAATCTTTGCCAGAACGTACCGCAACGTCATCCAGCAAGGTGCTGCATTGGTCAAGCCTACAAGTGCAAGTGTACATTCCTTGTCGATTCTTTTGTAAAAGAACTCTTCATTTCTACCGTTTAGCTCAGGATCATTGCACTGCCAGCGTGATAACTTTCCACGGTTGTACAATCCCTGCTCATAATATTATACGCCTGCATGAAGGCCTTCTGGTGAGCTTTCAAACTCACGGATGTCCAACTGGACTACCTGGATCGTATTTCGCAGTCACCCTGACACCTGAAGCGGCAGACACCACCGCCGACACAGCCCCCTAACATTTAAGCAGGGCTGTTTTTGGTCTGAGGTTCCACTAACAAGGCAGTTGAGGGATGTGTCAGTACAATGCCATTTCATTTAAATCTCCAGTCTATTTTACTTTGAAATATGTCATATTACAGAAGCCAATCACGCTTTGACTGCTGTTTCACTGTGATAGTCATGTTTGATTTTGATCACAGAGTGCACATGCTTGTTAGATCACGAACACGCTGATAGTCTCTCAGCTTTGTTCACTTGACTTTTACATCACATGCATTTTTAGATTCATTTCTACCATGAATCAGCTGGAGGCTTGACTTGCTGAAGGTGACAGGACCACACAGCCGCTATAAAGACTCCTAGTGTCTACTGCCTCACCACATGATTTGCAAGCTCCATACTGAATATCCAGTTTTATTAAACAAATCAACTTCCCTTGCTCTCTTTGCTTGAAACAGCACATTCAGTTTCATTTTTGTTTGTTAGTATGTTTTTACTGGCATTGATTAGGAAATGCCTTTTCATTCTAGGGGCACAGGTCTTGTTTGTTAGTTGGGTCAGGAGTGACCTTGCTCATTTTGTACCACATGAAATTATTAATCTCTCATGGCGTAGTCTGAGCATCAAGAATAAGGATACGACACTTTCTGACATTCCACCTGCAGAAACGTTTTGCTGCCATTTATTGAAAAGTTATCACATGCTTAAAAAACTGTTTATTCTGAGACATAATATGCACTGTTCACCACGTTCAGCCAAAACATCCCCTCCACACAGGGGTTCAGGAACAGTCAGTCACTCTGCTTAGCAAAGCCACTCACTTGGCTTCATTTAGCTTCAATTAGAGTGAAAATCAAAGGCAAGTGTGGTCAACAAAACATTTACAGAGGCTCGAATCTATATTTTGATGCAAGCAAATTTTATCAGTGGACATATTCATTGTGGAAATTTCATTTCAGTAATTTCATTTCAGCGGGTTGTTGGAGGATACCTGGCAGAGAAAATCACTTAAAATCAAAGTAAGGAAATAAAACATCTATGGGAAGTAATTGAAGAACTCTCTGTAGCAAAAAGGATCTGTGGAAAAACTGTACCAAAGAGCCGCTGGTCAAGTGAGAACGTGTGAATAAGATAAAGTCAAGGTGGACCAGAGCTGCAGAAGTTTCCAGAATTCAGCTTGTGACTCCACAGCCAGACGGTCGGTGACAGTGAAGGTGGTATGCAGATGAGGTCATGGTTTTTTAAAACCATTGAGACAGTCTATACCACCTCTATTCAAGGAGTTCACTGGACAAGGCTGACAGTGCCACACATGGGACAGCAGTTTAGAGCCAGCAGTAATTTTAATGCTCATATATAGTATAGCTGCAACAATTACTTGATTAACCGATTAGTCAATCAACAGAGAACTAATTAATCGTTTCACCTTGGGCTCTGGTAATGGGCACATAATGGTCACATTAATTGATGATGAAAATAATCATTAGTTGCAGCCCTGATATATAGGGCTTTTCAAGCTTACCCAAAACCTGTCATGGGTTCACAACTATATGAAATATTGAACTTGAGCTTCTGAATTGTCTGACTCAGATGTAAATTAATGTGAAAGCTTTGAACTTGTTCAAGTCTATTCCTAGTCTGTGTTCTAAACGCTGCTTGTCATGGCAGATCTATAATTATTGAAAAGGATTTGACAGTTCATTTTATCATTATGTTGCAGGGATTTGGGAATCTTTTGTTCCTTTATGCCTTGCTCTGCAGTCGACACAGAATATGATCTACCCTACAAGAGTGCAACAGGGCGTTGGTGTTACAGCTTACACTAAGTTGCTTAGCGCTTCTCATCACCTCCTTAAACATACATAATGCATGCCTCTCCAGTAAAGTCCCTCTCCTATCAAATATTGAACAAAGAATAGCAGACATGCAGTATTAAAAGCCCCGCCTCTGTGATCAATATTCATTAGCCTGGCGAGATTGTTGTTTCTCTTTCTCTCTGTTGCCCGATCGACGTGAGCACTTGCGATAGGGCTCCAACCATGCGCCGACCACGGGTGGCTCGGCATGTTACCATGGAGACGGCCTCATTTTCACCGCGCTGTTGATGTAAGATGCAAAACCCGGACCAAAGACGGGAGAACAGGAAATAATGAATGATGCACTCTGGTGAATGGAATCCTGCGTGGAGAGATGCGCTGAAATAAACAGATGGCAGGTAGATGACTATCTATGCAAAGAGATTGGAGTAGAGATGCTTTAAGACGCCAACAGTCACCTGCATTAATCATGAATGTGTGATAGTGTTTCAGGAACAGAGGAGACATCGTTTGGAAAGGAGAGAAAGACACAACTGATCAATCCACAGCAATAAAAGCAGATACTGATGAGAACGTGACAGGCAGAAAACAGCTGATCAGGGCGGTAGGGTGTTATCACTGGATCTGACGTGTCAGGAATGAGCTTCAGTTGACCCAGGATAAGAGCAGGACGATGATGAATGGATTCAAAACAATCTTAAATCTGCAAATGTGTGTTTATGCCAAAGAGTGAACATCGTGATGGTTGTCTCAACTCAGGGGCCGCATCCTTTGAAGGCTGCATTTGAAGAAAGACTGCATCACAACAAGGCCCATTTGGAAAGCTCCTTCAAATGCAGCCTTCTTACCCCGAATCTGAAAGATCCATTGGCTGTATCCTTTGCGGCCCAACCGGTCCCAAGATTAATTTCACTAGCTCTGTTTACGCACTCTTAGTTCTCTCTTGTTAGCGACTTTCCGCTAATCCCACAGTTGATTACACGTTAGTTGCTTGATACTGTTAAGCTTTTAGCTCAGTTAGCGGTGGCTTCTCTCCCCCTCTCCCTACCTACTCGGTGTGTCAAATGTTATTCATCTCCCTCTTTTTGTGATAAGGGTATGTGTAACAAATGTAGTTTATTCACAGTGTTGGAGGTGAGGCTCAGTGAGTTAAAATCGGGGCTCCGCACCATGAAAAGTCAGTCAGCTGCGGCTAGCCGGCGCGAGCCGACCACGGGTAGCTTCTTCTAGCCGTCTACTATGGGATGAGATCGCTGCCACGATTCAAAACCGCAAAAAAAGGTTTTGCAAGGTCAAAAATAAGTTTTGAAAGTGTGAAAAAGGTTTTGCAAGGTCGAAAATAAGTTTTGAATGTCTGAGAAAAAAAAAATCAAATCTCTGCAAAAATAATTTTGTATCTGAGTTTTCCGTCTTTACAGATGCAGCTCTCTTTTACAGAGTTTCGCCAACACGTTTTCAGAGTTTCAAACCTGGCACTGTTCTCCCACTGTGCTGGTTTGTATTCCAGATTTGAAACCTTGTAAATGGTGGTCTGAAAACTGGAGTTCTGGAGAAAACTTGAGGTTTGAAAGGGCGAATCTTTATATTTGTACTCATACTGCAGACTGTTTTTTTAAAGTGTACTTAACAACACCCACTTTTCAGAGATACGAACTCCAGATTTCAGACCACCATTTACAAGGTTTCAAACCTGGAATACAAACCAGCACAGTGGGAGAACAGTGCCAGGTTTGAAACTCTGAAAACGTGTTGGCGAAACTCTGTAAAAGAGAGTTGCATCTGTAAAGAAGGAAAACTCAGATACAAAATTATTTTTGCAGAGGTTTGAATATTTTTTTCACACATTCAAAACTTATTTTCGACCTTGCAAAACTTTTTGGGTGGTTTTGTATCCACAATGCTAAATGCCTAAATGTAATGTAATGTAATATGATCAGTCTGTCCTTATTAAAAAGCTATGTGCCACAATCCTTTAAAGTAGCTGTAATTAAACATCTTAAAAAGCCCACTCTTGAAGGGTTTAGTCAAATTATAGACCTATATCTAACCTTCCTTTTCTCTTTAAGATCCTTGAGTGTGTCCTTCTACACAAAAATAAGCTACTTGAGGATTTTAATTCAGGATTCAGTCTGCATCATAGCACAGAGACAGACCTCTCAACGCAGCCGGTCGAGGCAGATGAGCGCCCACCTACAGCCTGGTTCTGATTCTGGTTGTGCTCGAGGTTTCTACCTGTTAAAAGGGAGTTTTTCTTGCCACTGTCTCCTGGTGCTGCTCATGGTGGGACTGTTGGATCTTTGTAAATATAATAGTTGGTCTTGACCTGCTCTATATAAAAAGTGCCGTGAGACAACTTTCTTATGATATGGTGCTGTATAAATGAAGTGTGTGTTTGTGTGTGTCTCACCATGGCACTGATGGTCTCCTCCCAGTCAGGTCTCTCTCTGGGATGGATGTGAGCCAGCTCAGGCACAATATCGTCGTCCTCCAGGTGACGTCCAGGCCTCAGGCCCCTACAGCCAACAAACATATACACACAGAAATTGTTAGAAGTTGTTTTAAACCAATTGGCAATTAATTTGCTTGCAAATCAAGTGATTGTTTCAGTAGCTTGATAACAAAGCAAGTTCAAATGTAAACACTTGAAACTCAAAGTTGCAAGTACCATGGTAAAGAACCTATAGTAAAAAAGATAACTCAAGGGAGAAACAAAATGATTGTAATACACAGAGCAAACCTATCTTCAAAAAGCAGTTTGATTCATTATTAAGCATTTAGGAATTAAATTACATTAATTATGAACCATTTTTCACACTTTCATGATTTATATAGATGTTAGAGACTAAGTGAAAAAAGATGAGGATCAGAGTGTATTTCTCTACAAATCATGAATGGAAAAGTTAGTTTATCCAATGAAAAAGAGCTGCAGTGATTATTAGTCAATAGACTATTTTTTTAGTAAATGTGAGGATTAGCTGCTTTTCTATCACTTATTGTAAATGAAAAAGTTTTGGAATTCCGACTGCTGGCCATATGAAATGAGCAATGTGGTGATGTCACCTTGGGCTTCAGGAAGCTGTGTTGGATATTTTTAAAATTTTATTTATTTTTATATAAATAAAGACTCAATTTACCAAGAAAATTAATAAATCTAAAAGTGAAGTGAGCCTAATGATGGAAGATTTTTCCACCTTTTTGGAGTTAAAAATAAGATTTGTAGTCTAATATGAGTTGTAGTCTAGGTGAATCAATGACCAAGATTCAGTGTAGTGTGTTCAGAGGCTGCATGGCCCAGCTCAGAACATTTTGAATTTAATGTGGTCAGCATCTAGAAACCAACAAAGGAAATCCAACAGGACAAGACATAGGAACATTTGATGAGGGTACATTTTAGTTAGTATTGCCTTCATACAACAACTTGAAGTTGATGAATTGTCTCATCAAATTCAAAGACTGCCCTCGTCTACAGAGAAGCTGAGAAAAGTGGTGAATGGGGATGGAAATGACATTTTGACACGCACAGTGTACACCAGTGATACTCAACTTGTGGCATGTGGGTCAAATCTGGCCCGCAAATGACCCAAATGTACACTCTACACTCTACACACACACACAATATCTCAAGGAGTGACACTACATCTTCATGAGTCTAACAAACAAAAGGATTTTGACAGAAGACAGAAACAGCTCTGTTTTGGGGTGGATGGAAGAGTCTGTAGCACATGCAAGATGACAGCGACTAGCAACTGCTCAAACAAACGGCTCTGCATTGAGATAATTGGACTTAAGGGCCGGGGAAGTTAGGTTCAGCAATAAGCAATTCTCTGTACTCCCTGCTTTCCCAAACCCTTTTCCACTACTACTCACTGATCGTACGTCATTGTTCTGCCAAATTCTGTCACCTTTCTCAGCAGAACAATTTCATGTGAGACTTTACACCCTGAGATTCAAAAAGCAGGACTTTTAGATACAAAGAGTATGACTGTATGGCTTGTGGAGCCTTCTGACAGTTTTAGGGGTCATGTTTAATAAGGAGGACCAAAAATACACCAGATAAAAGACCATTATTGTTCTAATTATAGACTGCGAAAGGCCGATACACAGCAATGACCTTTTAATCAAATCATGTTGAAACTTATCACCTTGACTTTTGCCAAAGGAATTCTCAATTAAAGAATGGCTCTTAGACAAGAAGCATGTTAAAGGGACATCAAAAAAGAATGTATTGCTTCAAACAAATACAATTACATTATTATGGAAAAGAAAGAAAATAAGGCAACTGCACCAAATCCTGAACAAGGTACTGAACAAACACACACACAGACAGAGTCCCAATGGAACTTGTTAAAGCCAGTGTGGCTGAAAAAGACATCTGAGATACTTTAGAAACATTGCAGACACTTCACAGCTTTGGGAACAAAGGGGTAATTAACATAACCTTGATTAGAAATGACCCAGCAAGGGGTAAAGGATAACACAAGACAGGGTGAAGAAAGTGCTACAACAGGAATGTACTGGGAGATAAACATTCATTAATATTCCAAAAACGGAGGAATCTCGACCTTAAAAAGTGATACTGCAATCAAAATCATCTGAGTATCAAACACTTATCCCTGTGGGCTTGAACTGGCTTTAAAGAAAGTTTGCAATGTACTCATTCGCTCATCTTTAGACCCATAGTGCTTACAATGGATTCAAATAGTCACCTAGTTTCAGTTTAACAGCAAACTCATCTATAGTTAGCATCGAAATTCAAACTGTAAGATTTGAATTGACACATCTGCAGCAGTGTCAAAAATATAAATCAATATTTATTCTGCATTCACCAAGTTAACTCACTACGTATTATATAGGGAGCAGAGAATATTTAGTACTTGGACTAAACATAAGGATAATACATTATAGCTTCATACGGTGGTTCTTTGGCGTCTAATGAACTTTTGTGTGTAGGGACATTTGTGACATCTTGCCTTGAACAAAGAACAACAAATGTGTGTTTAAGCATCAATTTCCTTGTCTGTGTTGCCTTTAATCACAGATGATTGCATGTGGTGGTGGGTGTTGTTATGGCATATTTGTTCCTCAACTCTGCCTCAGTTGAGTGTTCAATGGGGCATTTTGAGGTCAGAAGCTGTATTTTGTAGAGAAATTATAATCACGCAATGAACAACTGAATTTGAGTAAACAAATATCCCTTCTGTTTATGAGGAGAACAACCGATTGGTTGTTTTGTCTCACAAGTAGGATTATCTACTTGGGAGTAGGGATGCACTGGCATAATGGTAATGGCTGGCTAACTTGATAATTTTTTTTTAAAGGATACATTAATATCATAGCTATGTAACTGGCAATTATCAAGCTAGCCATTAAGCTACTGCAAATGGAATTTAATAAAAGGTTGATAAAACTAGATATACTATTTATGCTTACTCAACATTCTACCAGTGTTTCCTTACTTCCCCAGTAACCAGAATCCAACTAGCATTTGGATTGGAAACACATTGGTACAAGAAGTGTGTTTTCATCAACCATTTTTTTTAAAAACTGAAAAAAACTGAAAACGTAGAAATTTCAGAAAACTCAAGGGGTTGGGAGCGAACAGAGCATAAAGAATTATAGATGGCAAATGAGTAAAACTGAATGGGAGAGGTTGTCAGTGTGCTCTCATGTGGAAATTAGCAAACTGGATAATATATTCACACTGAGGCTGAAAAATTGATCAAAATTACAAAATGACTAAGTGCAATATCCAAATCGCAGGTGCTGCAATTCTTTGGTTCTCCAGAGACGCCCCGGCCTACAAATCATTTTCTCCACACGTAAGGGAACGTGTTTGTTTGGTAGGGACCCCAACAAAATTCATCATCATCTTTATTTTAATTTTGAAATGACCATTCCCACTCAAATTGTGACCCATATGGCAACATCTGTCAAAATAATTGCAATCAGATTTTTTTTTTTTGCATTTTGTTCAGCCCTAATTAAAACACAAAAATAGATTTTTGTTTATTCTATATGACAATTTCTCTGTAAAATATAATGTATAAGAAAGCGTTCGTCTTTCACAATGTAGATTCTCTGTGATGTAGTAGTGATAAGAAATAACTTCCCATCCCACAGCCACAATAACTATAATGACATGCTTTAAGCACCACTTAGCAGGACATGCTCGAGAACTACAGATACACTGTGAAGTACTTTCAGACGCCAGAGGCCAGGATTCAACGGTGCATTTCACTCGCCAAGTATCACTTTCTCTGTTCACAAGTGCTGTGCACTCCTAGCATTCCTTGGTGAGGAGGCATGTAAGGAGCACTGCTCCAGCACTTTCACCTGCCTTCCATCTACTCTCACCCGTTCTTTAAAAGTAGATATAAGGAGAAGCAGACGAAGGAGGAGGGAGGAAGACTTTGCTCAGACTTCCTAAACCTCAGCAGGTTTCTAGCCTGTTTCTAGCTCCACTGAATAAAGAAACGAGAGAGGTTTGGAACCTCTTATTTAAAAGAACACTTCAATCAGTGTTCCAAACATTTACAATACCTTCTCAACTTTGGTGCATAAAAGCGACAGCAGCTCCATTTTGCTCAGCCATGAATCTCTCTATACATTTATCCTCAACCACCACTTCCTCCTGTTTCTGCTATTAGGCTGCCTCACCACTGAATGCCTGGCTCCACATATGCTCATCCTCAAACAGAAATCATGTTGGTTTTACACACTAATATTTCAACAGCTGCCTCAGCCAGTTGAGCACTGGACTTTTCGAGGACGAGATATAGACTAGAAAGCTGCCATACGAAGTACCACTGTCACAGAACCTCTGTTGCACAATGCAGAATCAGCAGTAGCTTGGTCACACTCAAAGGAAAATGTTACACATTTACAAAGCTGCTTATTCCAACTGCTAATTCAAAACAATCAAAGCAAAGCAAAAGATATGATAGCAATACTGAACTTAGGGGTTTAAAACACAAGCACTGTGCACGGCTACATCCAGACTATGGACTGGTTCATCACAACAGGACCAAATGTACCAAATGAACCAATGCAGCAGAACTATTTCCAGCTATTGCAACTTGAGGAATAACTTTCTAGCAGCCTTTTTATATTACCTTAGTATATGCTAACTGTTGTAGTTCTTTAAGATTTTGTCAATTTGACTAATTGACTAATAATGAAACAGCTGAGTTGTGCAGATGTACACTGGAATAACTGGAATCATATCATGATAGATGTTGTTGTCAATATGAAAGATTCAGAGCAAATTAATTATTCAAGGTTTTGTTTACATTTGTAAAGAGTTTTGACTGATTGGTGACATTTCTCATAAATAGCTCAACATTATGGGAGAAAGGTGTCTTCTCTTTCTTTCAGTGTTACATGTTCAGGCTGATACCAGTTTCATGTCTGCGCATTAAATATGTAGCTGGTTAGTTTAGCTTAGCATAAATTTGAGATATAACGTGTTAAATAGTGAGCCGTAGAGGTGCTTGGCAGATATTTTCCCCCTTTGGACAGAGCCAGACTGATCCTATCATCTAGCTATCAGCAAGAAAGCACATACATGTATTTTTGCAAAATGTTACATGTCCACTTGGTATGTTATATGCAGTTCTCCTGAATGTACCTTAAAATTAATTCTCCTGCCGGCCCCTTCCAAGCTATTAGTTGCTCTTTTGAATGGGTGATTGCTTGGTCCCTAGGAATGGTTGTTGTATGTATAAAGTATATACTGTATATGAGGACCTGTTGAAACATGGCTATTCAATACATATATAATCATCGACAGAGTGTGAGAGCTGATTTTTGTTACTTTAACTCATCACTAGCCTGTATACATGTGTGTGTGTGATTGGATGACGTTACAGCAGAAAATACTTTTATTACACTTAACATTAACTTTACTATTTTAGATATGGGATAAGCATACTTTTCTGACATATCAATACTGGGGGGAAAATGTATATATATAGACTTCGATTTATTGACCAGTCCTATATAGACATACCTTCAGAGATGGTTGGTAACTAAGCATCTAAAGTTATTTCTATCACTAAGCAGGTTGATAATGCAATAATAATAATCTGACAGCCATATACAAAGAATGAGTCCAGAATGGCAGCTGAAAGCAAAAATGAACTTTTTTTCCCTCCTTAAATAATCATGTGAATGACAGTCATGTTAGAAGATTTTATTTGCAACTGCAGTTTGAACCTAATAAAAACAACACACATCTATTTAGGCAAGAAATGAATAAAACCAGCCAAACCCAGGCAACAAGTGCTGCCAGTTTGGGTGGCTGTGATCAGTGTTTATAAGAGCAACGCTTAAGAGCATTGCATGTTTTCTGTACTGGACTGAACACACATGGACACATGCCACTTTTGGAACTGCCAATAATACCCTCCAGAGAATACTATGGCACTGGTCTGATGAAAGAGATATCCAGTGAGTGGTGACTAAAGGCCGAGGGGAGTGTAGTGCCTCATGTTCAGCTCTACAAGAATTAAACAGTGTTTTGGTTTAGTTAAAATAGTTTTTTGTAGTCAATTATTGATCCAAAAGGAACACACTACTAAATGACCCTGTCTCTTTGAGTTGCTTTGTCTGAAGAATGAAGCTATTAAACTCACAATGTGATTCTGCTGAAATAAAGCGCCTGTAATGAATCACTCATGTCAAGTCTGTGGTTCACATTGGTAATTATTTCTCACATGCCCAGTCACAGAAGAACTTACCCCATTTCCTTTAGTGTTTTGGAACTATGGGCAGCAAAATAATAAAAGATAAGTTTAATCATTGTAAGTGTTGAAAGTTTGACTTGCTTTGACATTAATTATCCTCTATTGGTTGATCAGTACAGCTATGTTGTGACATGTTTTCTTTCATTTCTGACTTTAAGAAAAGATGTTCCTGAGCTCCCACAGCTGCTCACCTGTGTTGACTCACAGGTTAACATTAACTCAATAATTGTGAACACAAATCTTAAAAACTCTGCTGGATTTTGCTTTATCGACATTTAAAAAGGTAATTTAAAGGGAAATAGACCTTTTTGTTAAAGAGTAAGATCGCTTTGGTCCCAGAAACAGAAGTTTCACTCAAGTAGTTTTGCTGTCTCTGCAGGGATCCTTTCCATAATGTTGTCAGACACTTATAATAACAATCTGAGCCTGTCAGTGGTAAAAACGAGAACTTTTAGTGGATGGACTTTGATAGACATAATTGGCAGTTGGGCGCCTATGCAGCCCATTTCATGACAGCCAGCTGAGGCAATCTACTGGACCAAACCCAAACGTTTTGTAGCCATTAGTCATTTAAAAGTCAAAATGTCAACAAAAAAATACTGAAGATATCCCCTTTAATGAGAATTTGACTTGATAACATTTCTTGGATTTTCTTGCTCTGGGAGATATACTAGTACATGAACAGTAGCAAATCTATGACAACATCAATTGTGGCCAAGAATGACCAGTGAATCTTATTTAGAGTGAGTGACATTCAATCAGTGACAGAGGAAATTGTTTTGTTAACCTGTAGAACAGCAGCGAAGCAGAAATGAGTGAAGCACAAGGTTGGTGATTTAAGTTCACCAACTTAAATCTAAGACTTTTAAATGCTACAAAAATGCTATTTTTCACGATCATACCAACTAAAGTATGAAAGTGTGACAGAAACCAGTGGGTACCATATGACCTAGAAGTATTTATTGTTACTATTGTAACTATTTTTATACTACTAATAGTTTTATATTTAGTCAATTTTATATTGACTAATACTATCAATATATAACAGCAATTCCTGATGATATTATTAATTAAATCAATACCGATCTGGACCTGGATAAGATGCAGAAAAGGGTTTGGTGGATTAAAAAAATGATGAATTAATTTCAGTGTTTTGAAGTTTTTGCTAAAATCAACATTCCACAAAAAAAAGATTTAACAGCCTTCTGAGTGCACAAGAAACCCACTTTCAGTTTATAGGTGTAAAACATCTCAGTCTGCAAGCAAATACAAAAACATCTGACTAATACAGATTCAGCTGCCAGACCAGGACCAGAAGTACAGCTCACATTACACCCGTTTCAAAATCGCTGCACTGACTACCTTCAAGATCTGCAACTACCATGAAGCAACGAGCACAGGCTCTTCATGACTTTCTGTCTGCAACTCACTCACTGTCTGAGTCTCCCTTAGCTGCTTTATGACCAAGAGGGAGAGAAGGAAAAAGGCATATGCTTGTTACCCCGCGTCTACGTTTGCCATGCATGTCAAACCAACACGTCAGAAGCACAATAGCAACACATCCTCTACACTGGATCTGTTTTTGGCCATAGTACAGCTGTGTACTCAGACAGAGCTCACTGCCATATAGTAAGAGTATAAGTGAAATAGAAAAAGATGAAGCAAAAGATGCTGCACGTTGCAGATATACACAAAAACCACAAGTCTTTGTGTGTTTCACTGCAACTGATAGTTTTGGTTAAAATGTTTTCTTCTTTTAAACATTTACACATTCTCACAGTAGTGTGTCAATGCCCATTTCCCTCTATAGTATAAAACCTTGGAGAGAAAGGGACATAGATTTTATTTATAATCACAATTAAAAAGAGGTCAATTTTCTAATTGCAAGAGCTGCAAGTTAAATTATAACCTACATAATTAGGGTCTTAACGTGTAGCAACTGAAAAGCGAAGCGAAGCTTTAGCTGTTGCCTGTTTATTATCCTCACTCTCAGCGTGTCAGAGTCTGTACATATTGGTAAAGGTGGTTTTGTGGAAGCAGAGATTTGAAAACTAAGGAGTTGGTTGTGTGTTTGGTGTTCATTAAACACCAAGACAGTGGCAAGTTTTTTACATAAACAATAAATACTGCCTAACATCAGTTCAAGAGAGAAATGTAAAAAATGACAGGCAGCTGCTGAACAGAATCTCTCAGTTAAACTTTAAAGCACATCATGCCATTGTTTTAATCTGATACTAGACTGAGACCTCCAGCATTCAGGGTCATGAAGCAGTCTCTCCTGTCAGTCCGTGAAGCTAACATAAGCTTAAGCATTTACAGAGCAGGGCTGCCAACAGTGGTCATTTGGGGTTGTTAGTTCGATGTCAAAACTTTGTCATAATAACTTATTTACTTGCCAGCTTACCAGAACTGACCAACTAATGCGCCGATCACCACTTTCTGATCTCATTACTATTATTGAGTAATAGCATACCACTAATGGAATATCTTAATAAATGTGAGCTAAATTGGTGAGCACTTTTTAGAATTTTCTCTCACTGACTGGTTAAAGCAATAAGAAGAAATAGGAAGTAAGTAGATTATTTTATCTGATTCTATTAATGTAGAAAGAGTTTGTGATCATGTTTGGTACAATCATATGTTGGAAATATATGAAAATATATTTCATATGTATGAAATATGGCACCTATATACACCTAAGAAGGAACAGGTCACAGTACTTCTAAGGATCCATGAGTTCATTGTAGCCTGTCCTCACACTGCACACATTTAATTTCACCTGTGCAGAAATAGCCTTGGAAAGCATCAAGCAGCAATAAATAGAGAGAGAGAGAAGAAAAAAACAGGGAGGACGCTATTAGTAGGCAGTGCACGGGATTTCAACCGTATGCATGTTCTGGATCTTGTCCACTGGCTGGAAGTCTCTCCAGTCGGCCAGCAGTTTAGCTTCTATCCCACTGATGCGGTTTATCTGTCCTGCATATGGCATAGCAGACAACACAGGAGTCAACTGTCTATCTATTCATGTTTCTATTATTCAAGAAATTGGCCTCATCCTACACGGGGAAACTCTGCCCAAGCAACCTGATCTGGCATACTGTGGTGTTCCAGTTGTACTTAAAATCAGCACTACAGCCACACCAAACTGAAACTGCCGTGATGTCTCCATAAATATTACTCTGCTGCTGATACAAATTCACAGAAACGACTGAACATTTCCATGGTCACTGGGTATAATGGTTATTTTCCCTCAGCAGGACCCAGGCTTGGATTTAATGAACAGCTGTGTTAGTAACCGGTCATTGAATGGCAGAATAGCTGTTGTGCTGCATCAATTATAGAAAACGAAAACAGGGAAGAGCTGTATGTGAGTAACTTAATTGCTCTCCCTTGCACAAGCGCAGTATATGGTGTAGCTGGGGAATACTGATGGACAGGATCGACACCTGCTCTTGAACTGACTTTTACCATGTTTGCATGTTTGTTATCTAAATGTCAAACTCATGTTACACGGTTGAATGAATGTATAAGAATCAAATAACTTCTGACCCTTACTTCAAATATTTCAATTTCACATACTGAATGAGCTGCAGCTCCGACTGCAGATCGAGGTAACTGTGTTAACTTTGCATGTCTGAAAGCAAAATCCATTTGGATAGGCCCGGCCCCACATCTAAATGATCGACTCAATGAAGGATCAAGACAATGCAATGAGCTGCACTGGGTTGTGTGGAGTGAAGACGGGGAAATAACTATAAATCCCTGAGAAATTCTGTGTTAAACAAAAATGATCAGCTGCTGGTGAGGCTACAACAATATTATACATTTAAACCTCTTTTAAAAGCTTCAACACCTTTAATCTTTTCACTATGTGTTCACAGAAGCTGTAGAGCTTGCATACTCAAACGTAGTATTTTGAGTGCATAAGTGCGTGTTCACACTGGTAAGTATGGCAAAATGCAGTGTACTATGAGTACCCGGATAATGTGCACAAAACAGCCAGAAAGTGTGTGGAACGGCACACTTCTCACCCTCAACGGTCGCCATCTTGGCTACGTAGCAGAATAGGAGGACCACCAACGTATAAAAATGGTACCCGCGGTTGCGATTGTTACGGCTAAAAGTACATATGATTCATTGTTAATATAAATCAGTGAAGTGATGTGAGCAAACTATATAAAGTGACACTAACATAAGAAATATATACATAATTCAGCGTTTAGTCCTAAGACTCCAACCCCAAGTAAGAGAAAAAGCACATATTGTTTAGTTTACTGCCAATTTATTAACTAAAAACAACAAATGACTTTTGTTCAATCAACTGCTTGTACAAGCACCCTCGCAGCCTACATTAGCAGCTACGTGATGGATTTAGTTACAGATTCACAGGAGCTTGCTGCCGTGGGTCTCCTCTGCACGGCACTGCTCCGTTGTCCATTCATCTGTCTGACAGGATTAGGGAATCACAAACAGTATTCAGTTTTCTCTGTGCCACTTCCTGGGGGCCTCGTGTCCCCAATCCGCACTCCTCCGTCCTGCCTGCTGATCCTCTGTCCGCCAGGTTTTACCGGACAACTTTTATAAAGCAGTAGCCCCAGCCAACCCTGTCGACTCTGATAAAAGAAATAATCTGTTGCAGTGGGCAACACACACACACACACACACACACACACCCTCTAATATGTAAATATACTGTACATGACATCATCTAGAAGCAATTTAGCAGAAGAATCTCTGTTTCGCTTTCTCCATTTGGTTTCCCCTTTGTCTTTACTCTGTCTTTCTTTTTTCTTTTTTCGCCTTTCTCTTCTTTTCACTCACTCACTCTCAGTTGTACTGTTGGACCGCTGTCTAATGTATGCTAAGCTGCTGCTGCCATGGTAACCCCTGTGCAGGATTTAGACCCAGTTCAGGACTAGAGGGGCGGTGTGCGAGAGAGGCAGGTGTAGGGGCTGAGCAGCCTCAACAGTAATCCCCCAACCCCCTCCTAAAAAGATAATATACAGCAGCACAAATTTGCAAAAACACAGACACACACCACTAATCCAGCAGCATGCTGCCGTGGCAGCAATGTGGGGGAGAGAAGCCATCGGCTACCTGGTAGGGTGGCGGTGGAACAGTATATTTCAGTGTGTTTGAGAGAAGGCTGGTGGAGTCAGAATGTGAGTGGTGACTAACAGAAATAGTAAGCAAATGACAGCTACATGAGTCACAGCCTTAATTTCCATCTCTGATTCTACAATGTGTCAAAGGAGATCCCCAGGATGTGTTGGAGATTAGTTATACCTCGCTGGCAGAAAATGTAACAACTGTAATGTAGAGGAGATAAGCGATATCCCAACAGCACCTGATAGCTGATGGGAGAGCTCGCTGTGGACAGGGGAAACGTGCCCAGTAGAAGCCCCTATCAACAAAGATTAATGGCTGTTTGTTTTGCGTTGATTGTGTGCACGTGCAACAGCAACGTTTGTTCTCAAACATCCCTGTGAAGCTTGTGTACTGGATACAAGTGCATATGTGTTTTTGTGAATGTGCACGCTTGAGGGTGTGTGTGTGTATGTGTGTGTGATGACAGTGCACCGGCATGTGGGTGTGGGTGTACAGCTGTAGCGGTGACGCAACTAACTGAAAGCTGATATACTCGGCCCCTCGGTGGAGGCAGTGGTCGCTGGAGCTGAGAGTTGACTGGCTCCGTCAGCAAAGGAAATCTGAATGAGGGGTTTCCAGCGGTGGCGGTTAGTGATGGCCGTCACCCAGTTGCTATGGGCTGATGGGGTGTGGGTGGGGGTTAAATAGGGGGTGGGGTGGTGACTGTGCAAACTCACCCTATCGGCTCAGCTATAGCACTTGCTCAGGCGCGTCTACCGATGCCTCCCCTTCCTCCCCTGCATGCGCATACCCTGGTGTCATTTCTCCTTCAGGCATAGAGGAAGCCAAGTAACACCCCCTCCACACACACACACACATCTATCATCAACACATACTCTAGCACATGTACACACACATGCACACTCTACACCGGCACTGCACAAACCAGATTCCCCAACTGTCAAAACCTGAGCTCCCGCCTCACATACAGTGAAAGTAATGATACAGAGGGAGACACGCAGACACAGACGTATTCTCTCTCTCTCTCTCACCCACACACACACACACACACACACACACACACACACACACGCACACAAACACACTCTCCATGCCCCCTACTCTGACTATAAACAAACTAGCATGCTTATCAAACCACAACCTAAGGTGTGGTCCTTCTCTCCACACACACACACACACACACACTCTTCCTCCCCTCTGCACTCTCTTGGAAAACGGGGGCATCTGGCATTCCTGGGGGTGTGCACCACCCTCGTCCTGTGCTCTTACCTGTCCAAGATGTCATGGCTGGACGTGGCTGTGGCTCCCAGCAGTCCTAGTGCTGCACTCCCCACCGTTGCGGCAGCCCCGCTGCCTGCCTCCATGATACTGACTCACTGCAATGAGCAGCCTGCCAGAGAAGCAGAGAGGGAGGGGAGGGGAAGGGAGGAGAGGGGAGGATGTGAAGAGGCAGATCAGGAGGGAGAAAGACAAATGAGATAAAAGAAATCACATGTAGAGGCAAGAGTGAGGATGATGGGGGGCAGAGGGAGAGAGGAATAAGGGGAATAATGAGAGAGGAGACAGGACTAAAAAAGATGAGTGGTGGAGGAAGCAGGAAGATTGGCATGGGAGCAGAATGGGGGGTGGGGGGGGGGGGGGGGGGTAGAGAGAGAGAGAAAAAAAATATTAATTGTGTGTATAGTCGGTAGATCAAATAAGTCATGTTGATGGAGCTTCCCATGCAGGATTTTACTTCAGTGTTAATACATGCAAGTGTGAATAAACAGTGAAACAGCAGCATTGGTTGCCCTGCAGTCGTGTGGTGACTGAGCTCTCTGAGGTCTCTCTCCTAAACCCACAATATCAATAGTCAATAATAGCAATATCACATATCAGTTATACATTTTTCCAAGCCAATCCATTTTGTATTTAAAATGTATTTTTGTCCTGATAGTCACTGACTTTGTTGACAACACAGACAAGTTCAACAGAGTGCTGCAGGAAAGAGTCCTAAAACCCAGAAATGAATACACATTTCTGCACTTCCTGTTCCCTCGTCTGGAAGTCAGTGGGGTTTCTTGAATGGGTTTTTGGTTAGATTCTTGAAATAAGGTCTGTAGTTAACACAAGCTGAAGAGATTTTCACATTTAGTTGTG
>JAVQJD010052664.1:0-11610 GCA_036023655.1 Nannoperca australis | reverse complement strand
TGTGTGTGTGTGTGTGTGTGTGTGTGTGTGTGTGTGTGTGTGTGTGTGTGTGTGTGTGTGTGTGTGTGTGTGTGTGTGTGTGTGTGTGTGTGTGATGTACAGTATGTACACATGTGACTGACTGAGTGCCAGTCTATGTATGTATGTGACCTTAAAGAGTGAAATCACTGCTATAGAAATATCTGTCCACTTCCAAGGTGTTCTCATCCGATTTTAGCATCAAACACTTAATAAGTTAGTAAAGCTCTTTCTATGTGTGTGACAAACTGTATATCTGTGGTTAGCATGTCAATACCAGGGTCATCTGCCTCTGCCCACTCCCCCCAAAATTCACTGTGGAGAATTGATGCATCTGTGGTTGTCATTGTCTATGCTATGGCCGCATGCCAGTCTGTATAGATTAGATGTGTGTCTGTGAATGTGAATGTGATTGTTGAGCTACTGACACAATAAAAGGCTAAATGTGGGACGCGTGGCGCACGGTGTGCCCCGTGCAGTGCATCGTGGGACATCGGGCCCACCTGCCAGCTGCTGCTTCTGCTGCAGATTCCTCTCATTCCTGACAAAGAGACAGACGGAGGGAGGGAACAAATGAGGCGTGGGGGGGGGTTATCAAAAAGAGGGATAGTTGGATGGATGACCAGACTGATATACAGTTAGTTTTAGGCAGAGTGACAGAAGCTGATAGTGAGTCAGCTAAAGAGGCAGATAGACGCGCAAATAGCCGGATCAATAGACAAATAGATATCCAGTTAAAAGGCAGGTAGGCAGAATGCTTGACCATTCACCTGTGACCACAGAGTGAGAGTATTAATCCAGCAGCACAGCACTACCCAGAGCAGTAGCGCCCTCCACTGGACTGAAAAAGCTCCATACGTTTATTAACGAGCCCAGAAGCTGGGCAGACGCTCTCCATCCTGCATCCAGCATGTTTCACACATAACAGTAAAATTAAACAAGTTTGCAGAAAAGTTTGTGTTTTCCGAACCTCTCTGTGTTTACTGTGTAAAAATAAAAAGAGGGAAGCAGGGAATATAAGTTACTACGAGGTTTTTAATGATTATACATTCAGATTCAGATAAGACCTTGGACAAAGTCAGACAGCAAAAGCTAATGTTAAGCAGTGCAAGTGTGATCATTGGAGAGTATTATACTGTCTTCATGTGTCTTGTTTTACCCAATCAAAGTTGTAATACCCCAAAATATTAAGTTTACTACCGTAGAAGACTAAGAAAACCAGCAAATATTCACATTTGAAAAGCTGGTACCAGTAATGTTTTGTCATTTTTTAATTAAATAACCACTTAAAAGATTAGTTGTCTGTCAATCAACTAATCGACCCTTTTAGCTCTACATAATATATGCAGGAAATACATGCTTCTCACATGCATGTATGTGTAATGCCCGCTTGTACATATACAGTATGAACAGGATAAAGGCTTCACAGGGATTTTGGCTGTCATCTAGATGAAGACTCAGAAAGGAGTGAGGACTGGAAAAATACAGAGAGATGGTGAGAGGGACGTCTGATAGGGAGGATGGGAGATGGTGAGGATGGAAATACTGACCGGTCAACACTGTTCTGACTTCAAAAAGGGGGAGAAAAAAAGCCGGAGAGAGGAGGGCGAGTAGGCAGGTAAAGGGAAAGAAGGTACAGAGGGAGGAAGAGAAGAGAGGGCTGTTTCTTACGAGGAGAAATAAAAGTGAGAGATGGAATGGGAGGAAAAGGAGAAAGGCTTTGAAAGGTGTTAGTATAAACACTTAAGTTGTGCAGATGTGCCTTTTTGAGGTATGTTCACCTTAAACGCCTCCAAAAGATTATTTTTAGTCTGTTAACGTGTTCCCGTGCCCTGGAGGCAAACTATGAAATCCCTCTGAAAATATTTGAGTCCAGATGTTCTGGTCTCAGTGTAAATTCTAAAGACAGAGACAAATCTTGAGATGCTATATAAGAGACAAACTCATCACTTAAAGTTGGGGGGGGGGCACTATACTGTGTATTTACGTAATTAATCTGGGTCGAGGCAGACTGGTCTGTGATGCTGGGTCCAGAGTTGTCTGAACGGCTCCTCGTCAGTTGAGACAGATCTGCAGTTGCTGCATTGTTAGAGCAGCTGTTGACACTCTGATCTGCGATGCTGAAGCCGGACTCTGTGATGCTGCTCCGGGTTCGCTGTCTGCACCGGGAGGCCATCACTGGCGGAGACAACAACATTCTTTGCAGGGTCACTGTGCGGTTCAGTCAGCTGCCGGTTATTCTCCAGGACCAAGGGGAGATTTAGTTTGAGCTACGTTTTTAAAGCTTGGACATTAAATCAACTGCAGTAGAGTGAGTTTTAAGAACCAAAGTGCTGTAACAAATAACAACACACGAGCTCAAATCAAATGTTTCTCCCTGTTGTGATGCAGTGAAATTAGGAGATACTAGCAGAATCAGACAATAAAAGATGATGAGTCGTGGAAAAGTTGATCTCCTTTGAATCCTCCTCATCGTTTGGATGATCAGATGATGACTGAAGGAGTGCACCCTGCTTCCTCTGTGTGTTCTTCGCTCTGTACTTGAATTTAGCTGAAGAGCTGAGGAGAGGAAGGCAGACACGTCTCCAGCTGACAATAGCAACACTATGCCTGGAATTTAAACATTGATTTTAAATTAGCTCGTCAAGAGTAGCAATCAAACGGATAAGAGTTCTCAAATCTTGTAGAGAAGTTTTGACAGAAGCCTTTCTGTCGAATAATTGCATCTAATTTAATCAATACAACATGTTTAAGGTATCTGTTTGAAAGTGAAGATGTTCATCCTGGAAATACTGTTGTGCAGCTAACTGAAATACATTCCTGTCCTGGTCTCCCTGTAATCATTTGGGGTTTCCTCCAGTTTCCTCCCACATTCCAAAGACCCACAAACCACCTGGGCTCGAGGCTCCAGACCCTCCACAGGTGTGGATCTGTGCTGTGTACTGCGTTGGCGTGGCCACCTGTCAAAGGGTTTCCACCCAGTGTGTGCAGGGATTGGTTCCAGACTCTCGTAACTCTGTACAGTGAAGTGGTTAAAGACAATGGACGACTCCCACTCGGAAACCCCGTTAAAAGCCTCATGGCTACTATTGATTATATAGAAGTTGCTAAAAATGAGCAGTTACATTGTTTTATATGGTGTAAAAATGACAAATTATTAAATGATGCTTATAGAATTGTGTTTTATAAGGTCAAATAAATAAACACATCTAAAACATGTTTTCAGTTCTGGTAAATAAAGACAGAGCTCAAGAGTTCTGGCTGTTCGTTGACTTTACAACTGCATACAATGTCAAGTCTCTAACCATGCAGAGACCATGTCCATCCGTCTTTTTTGTGCACACATTCATGTTTCATGTTGTGAGTATTTTTGATCTCTTTTAAGCTGGAATTGTCTGACAGTAACCCAGTTTGGTCGTGTAAGCGTTCACGTTTAATTGAAGCATTATCTGTGTTTCTGTCTGCCTCTCCATGGCTTTCTTTGGAAAAATATATTCCCCAGCGGTTGGTTTTTAGTGTCCTGCAATAATATCACTGTAAAATACATTCAAACCAGTTCAAAGTTTCATTTGAATTTTTACAGTGACTTTCAAAGAGGAAACAAGTTGGCAGTTATTGTGTCAGACAAAGGCCACTCAACACTTTTGAAAAGCCGTTGTGGGCGTGAACCTGCTCTCTATACATTTCTGGTACACTTAATCTTTGCTTTTGTTGAGTGACATGTTTCTTTTTTCTGCAGCTACCTGAAGCGCTTCAAGGTGATGAAAATTAAAGTCCTGCGTTCGTGGTGCCGACAAATCCTCAAAGGCCTTCACTTCCTCCACACCAGAGCCCCGCCCATCATTCACAGAGACCTGAAATGCGACAACATCTTCATCACAGGGCCCACAGGCTCGGTGAAGATAGGGGACCTGGGTTTAGCCACGCTAAAGAGGGCCTCCTTTGCTAAGAGTGTCATAGGTAGGGAAAACGCTTGAACATAGCCACTGGAGACTCAAATCCCTTATCTCACACATTTGCGTACCTTAATTAAAGTTGTACATAAAAATAAAAATGTTTGATTTGTGAAGGTGGAGACATAATTTATGAGCTTTCCAAAACAATAAACGCTTCACACATACACGTCCACACACGCTGTCTTGCATAAGCACAAACACAGACACATTGTGCACCCCTACGCACGCCTACTGTAGATATCTTTTACTGCTTCTAAAATGTCTGGCTAGAAAAGCAAACCGCAGCTATTTGAAAAGTGAAATACACACCAGTCAGTCTGCTGGTAAGCTAGGGTTTGGCTGTCTGGAGATGTGATGGTTGCGCACGGACACACGCGCAAACCAAAGATACACCCCGAACACACACCCTGTGTATCATACACGCTTGAACTCAAGTCGAGTAAAGAGTCTCTGCTGTGCTCCATATAATAACTTGGCTGCCCTTCAGTAGTCTAGCTGTGTAGCTGGCCACAAGTATTTTGGTATTCACACATATTCTCAGACACGCACATACATGAATGCGCATATTCTCATGAGACATGAGGCGAGAATGATATGCTTTGTAAATCTCTGTGCTTTATAGTAATTAGACAGACCTCAAGTATTTGGACAATCCACAAACACACACACACACACACACACACGTGTTCAACAAGGCTAGTATGTGGTACCAATTTGTAATAAAACATTTTCAGCTGTGTTTAGGGAAGTTTTAACATTTAAGTCTTCTACTCACCATAACTGGTTAAGTATATGTTACGTAACTGACTGAGCCTGAGTTTTTTTTTAAGCTATGATGTTTATTTCAACCTCTTAGTGCACAGGTATATTGTGCTGCTTGGGTTGAATGCAAGAATAAAAATGTAATATTTGTCAAAATCTGATCAGTGGTGAAATATTGTTTGTGAGAAATGCAGAGAGACTGGAATATACAAGTATACAAATATTCACACAATCGAGAAACAGCCAGTGTCTCGGTTTCTTCAGGAGCAATGACGATATACAGTATTACACCACAGACCTGCAGTGTACAGAGGGATATTTGAAAAAAGAATGTTTAGTTTAATATGATAAATGGGAGATTTCCATTTCCAGCACAATGTAATACTTCATTGTCCTTTTCACCAGGAACCCCAGAGTTCATGGCTCCAGAGATGTACGAGGAGAAGTACGATGAATCTGTAGACGTCTACGCTTTTGGGATGTGCATGCTGGAGATGGCTACCTCAGAGTACCCCTACTCAGAATGTCAAAACGCTGCCCAGATCTACAGGCGGGTTACTAGTGTAAGTCTGCATTTCCTGTGAACGGTGGCAGGCTGTGGAGGGACATTCATGTGCTGTATCTAACAGCCTTGTTTGTCTTGTTAGTCTCTAATCTCCATCCTCCTCCATCTGCCTCTCTCTCTGCCACTCCCCCCGTACTTGTTTACTGACTGTATTAATAAGTTTGGCATGAGCTGCAGGAGATCCAGTCATATGACTGTGTTTTTGCACTGATTAGTCTCACGCTTATTTTTTTCCTCCCTCCACTCCCCACCTCTCTCTCTCTCTTTCTTGCTCTGTCTTGCAAAAGTAAAAAAAATAAAAACACAAGGGGACAACAGCAGCACTATGGGAAGACGGTTTTTGGCTGCAAATACCAGTCGCATCAGGTCAAAACGATTGTTAACTCAAAGAATGCTGTTGTAATGGCCTTTAGGAAGGCACTTTAACCCTAGAGCTTCTCCGAGTTTTCTCTGAGTAAAAGCAAAAACATGTATGCGCAAAATGTCAAACAAAAAAATGAAATAAAATTAAACTAAAAGTTTTACACTTGTTTGGAATGGAGAAAATAGGCTGCAAAGGGTCTCGACCACATCTCCTCGAAAACTGTCTCGGAGTGAATCTCCATGTTTTGAGTGGATCTATTCATTTTTGATAGACAAAACAACTTTTGCAACAACTCATCTGATAAAAAAAAAAAAACACATACATGTTTAGTTTTTGTAACATTTTCAACGTTTGCTAAAATTTAGATGACAGTTGGCTGGAAACACTGTTGGGAGAAAAAAAAAACGAGGCTGAGAGCAAAAACCACACAAGGACAGAACAACAGATGCAATCAGAGGCTGTTTTATGTTGACTGCTGCTGAGGTCATATTCCCAACATGCACACACACACACACACACACACACACACACACAGGCAGAGAGAGCTGTCTCCCTCCTTTCCTCACGGGACTGAGTAAAGCTTTGGTGAGGCTGACAGTGATGCTTAATGGACCAGAGGAATTTACTAGAAATCTCTCTTTCTCTTTCTCTCTGTCCTCCACTAGTCCCTCCATTATCGCTCTGTTCTCTCATCTGTCTTATCACATTTTTTATTTCATTTCAGCATAAGCTTTATGGCTCGTGTGGGCACATTTGTACTTACTTAGTTGACATACAATGTTTGCCTTCATTTCAAACTAAAGGAGGATTACCACCCTTATCCCTAAATATATTATATCTAATGTAAAAATACAGAAAGGCAGTGCTGTGTATAGCTTATGGATGAGTGCAACATCAAAAACGGTCCCTTTTCTATTCCATTTACAGTATTTTAGTTAATTATTGTCAATCAAAGGCTGCAAGAGCAGCATTTAGGTTTTGGGGTTAATCTTGTATGCTTTCAATGCCCCGTGATATTATCTGACAGCCAAATTCAAATTGAAGGGATTGCATTAAGATTGCCTCTCTGCCTCTAACCACCACTGTGAGAGAAAATAACCCGTCCTCTGTCTGTCTGTCTTCTGTCATCTGTTTGTCTCTGAGAACCTCTCAATTTAATTGAAGTAGCTTCATGCGCAGAAGACAGTGTACACATTTTTTAAAAGTCTGGCTCTTTTTCATCACCCCTGTCCTTTCCCTCCCTCTTTCTATTACCTCCTCTAGATCACACAAATCTGAAGTCACAACCGACTTCAGTTGTCTGTGTTTGTTATTGTCACACACACACACACGCACATAACCCCAGGGCGCCCCAGTCACCTGCTTCCTTTCATTTCACTGACTAATCCATCCTTGCAGCTTTCCACCCTATGTTTCTCTGTCCTCAGCAAAGTTAGAAACCCCAGTTAAACCCAGTTGTGGTTAAACTGTCACTTTAGAAAAATCCATTTAAATCCATACAGAGTCTGCTGTGTTATCATGTACACAGTAGCATATTACCAGAGCAGTTACCAGTAATCGGTCAAGTCACTAATGGGAAGTTTGGCAGTAAGTTCTGCTTTTTTTTGGTTATTGTGTCATTTCTGGACATTGCCCTGGTACTTTCTTTTCCCTTTGGTCATCTCTGTTTGGTCAAATGTGAATTTGAATTCGCAGCCTGATCCCAAAGAAGCTTGACTCCCAGCACAGTGGTTATCATATTGGTGGCTGGATCACTTAAAGATAAAAAAATATATTTTAGCGAAAGCTAGGAAAACACGGGTGAAAAGTATTCAAAATTATCTTTATTTTTTCAGACATTCTTCTAATGTTTTCTTCTCTTCTTGTGAATTACGGGTTCATTTCAACTCTTCGAGCCTCTAAAAGTATTTTTTATATAAAAAGAAACAGTATATATATAGTATATATACTTATATACAGTATATTTTTCTCATCAGTGTTTCCCTCTTTATACAGGGTTATTTTGTATGACTTGGAGAGTGAGATATAGTTTATGGCTCGTCTTATAATACCTTGCCATACGATGTTGTTGACACACTTCATGGAACATTCCTTACCACCAGTCAGCCTCGTTCTCTGTCTCGCTCTCTCCTTCACCCTCCCTTCTTATGTCAGACTTAATACCATTACTTCCTCCATCAGTCCTAACGTTGTTTGTCCCTGGAATCTCAGAACGAGTGTGTGTGTGTGTGTGTGTGTGTGTGTGTGAGAGAGAGAGATGGGGGGTTGTTATGTAACGGTGAGCTGGGGGTTGCAGGAGAGAAACAGGCCAAGAGGAATAGGAGGTGGTCAGTTGCTGGCACAAACAGGTTGAGATAACTGACGAGCAGTTTAGGCTGAAAACGTCTCCCAAGACGTCAAACAGGCCTCTAGTGTAGTTGTCTTAGTACTTTCTAGGTAAGTTACTTACCCTTTATTTGATCAATCGTATGCCTGTCCTTGCTGTCTGTCTGTCTGTCACTCATAGAAACATTTTTTTTTGCTTTGGCTTTCTCATGTTCTTCTGCCTTTTGTAACCAAGTTTTTGTTGCTTCCAGTCTGCGCTCATCTTTGCGAGTTCATTTGCGCATATGTATGACACACAATATATTATATTGTGTCATTTGAGGAAACTAAATAAGGTCTTGATCTGTGTTAAATACTTGAACGTCTTGGTGATCATTTCATTATCTGTTTTTAATAACTGCATTTCAGGTGTTCTCTGCTCAGCTAGGAGACAGAACACGCCAACGCATTCAGCTGATTGCATGATTGACCAGAAAGTTTGTTGGCACATTGTACACCGCAGCGTCCTCCACAACAGTGTGTGTCAGAGGGAGAGAATGTAGTGTTTCCTGGAGTGTGTCATCTTCTTTTGCTACCTTTTTATTTATTCAAGATTCATCTCCCTTCTCGTTGGTCTTTGCTTTAGTCTCTATTTGGTTCCTCCGTTAACAGTGTTTGAACAAATGGTCTGGTCATTAAGAGGCCTTCTGGCGAGCTGCTTATCTGAACTTCTGCTCAGTGTTGGGCTTCTGAATGTGGGACATGAAGCTTTGACGGGCCTTTAGAGTTTCCTTGTTCTTAGTTTCTTGTAAGTGCCAAATCTAAAACAAGGTGTATTATTATGACCATTTTCCCCTTGTATCTTCAAGCATTGTGCTGTGTCGTGCTGTACCATATGGTGTCATAGTGTTGCCTGTTCCTAGTATTAGGCCTCAGAGTCGCCTTTTCTTAGTGCCAAAATTCAGGGATGGGTCCCTGCTGATGCGTTTTATTGGTGTTATCCATCACAATGGGCTCCAGTTGTTTTAATTGACTCTGAACGGCTGTGATTCATTCTTTATTCCTGAGAGGATATCGATTAAGTAACCCTGGACAGTCTGTCTTACCGTAGGACCTCTGTCTGTCAAATTTTTAACATTGTGACGGCAGGCACATGTATGTTTGTGTGTGTAGTAGAAGAGGGCAGCCGAGGGTACATGTCTCCTATACATTAGTGAGTTTTAGTTCTCCCCAAACTCCGGAAAGTTTAACTACCATTTTGTGTGTGTGTGTGTGTGTGTGTGTGTGTCTGTGTGCGCGCACGTGTGTGATCCCTGGTCCTCACTGCTCTTCTCTCTGTGTGTGCAGGGAGTGAAGCCTGGCAGTTTTGACAAGGTAGCCATTCCTGAGGTGAAGGAAATTATAGATTGCTGCATCAGAACAAATAAGGATGAGAGGTGAGACGCACACACACGCGTGCACGCACACACACACACACACACACACACACAGACTGTCAAAGCCATACTATTGTTTTTCAATTCAATTTCAATTCAATTAAAAAAACGTTATTTGTCCCCGGGGGGCATCCTCCCTCTCCTTATTATACAACTTCCTTGGTCTCCTTGGTGAAGACTAGTCATCTGATTGGTTGTATGACAACCAGCATCAGTGGAAGTTGGTAGTGATTGTTCAATATTTGTCTTTTGTAAGAACCATCAGAAGGTCCCAGCCCGCAAACTAGATGACACAATATGAAATACATGTCAAATGTCAACATGTCCCAGCAACAAATAAATGAAATATTCCTATTTGCCTATAAGGTCAAATTGGTATCTTGTTGTTTCAAAAAGTAAATCCTCTATATATCCTTTATTAAATAATATTTTTTTCCTCTTGTTCCTCTAGGTATGCTATAAAGATCCTGTTGAACCACGCGTTCTTCCAGGAGGACACGGGGGTCAGGGTTGAACTGGCAGAAGAGGATGATGGGGAAATGATTGCCATCAAACTCTGGCTCAGGATAGAAGACGTCAAGAAGCTCAAAGGCAAAAAAAGACTTTACATTTTTCATCTAATTAACATGTTTTGTGTGAAATAAATTTTAATAGGAACATTTTTTTTACTTAGCATCATTCGGAGCCATTGCTAAATACCCATTAACACGTACTTTTAACCAAATAATAACATGTTTCAGCCTGTCTTAGCTGCTCAAAAATCACAAATTTTGTTAATAACCATTAACATTACATTTACACGAGGGACAGCTTCCTTAACCGGTCGTTCATAACTTGTTTGCAGGCAAATACAAAGACAACGAAGCCATCGAGTTCTCCTTTGACCTGATCAAGGACGCTCCTGAAGATGTGGCCCAGGAAATGGTATGTACAATGCATGGGAGAATCTGATGAACGGATGGACAGACAGTGGTACAAGTAGTGGAAGGAAGGGATGGATTAAAGCAAGAGAAATAAGACAGTAGGGAACGATGTTGGATAGTAAGACCTAAATGTTAAGAAGAGCTTGAAAGGGAGGCACTGATGTATGTGACTTCACTTAACTGCCCAGGTGGAGTCTGGCTACGTTGCTGAGGGTGACCATAAGACCATGGCCAAGGCTATCAAGGACCGCGTGTCGCTGATCCGGAGAAAGAGAGAACAGAGGCAGCAGGTACGGGAGCAGCAGGAGAAGAAAAAATTAGAGAGTGAACAACAGCTGCAACAGCAACAACAACAACAACAACAACACCAACAGCAGCAACAACAACAACAACAGCAACAACAGCAGCAGCAACAACAACAACAACAACAACAACAGCAACAAGAGATACTCAAATCTTCACAGACACAGGTTTGTTAATGTTTGTAAGATCGAACAGTTCATTTCTTAGTAAATCAGCTAAGTATGTTTCTACCTCTGTATCTTTGACTATTTGTCTGCAGGCAGAGGCAGAGGAGGCTGAGGTGGAGCAACAGCAGCTTCACTATCAGCAGACCGGGATCTCACACACATGTAAGACAAAGGAGAAAAAGTCGATATATTCGATGTCGTAGAACATGTGTCATCACAATCTGCCCTGTTTCTGTTTTCTCTTTACATATTTCAGCCTGCTAAGGTCCTTGAACACCTTTAACAAAATAGATCTTTCCATTGTGTGTGCGTATGTTTCATTAATAAAAACCCTACTTATGTTTCAAGAAACACATTCATATGTGACACATTACTGCTTACATCTAACAAACATTAGCCGGGGAGACACCCATCATCATCATCATGAGGGTTATTCCCGTATCACATTGTCGATGTCTTCCTGTAAACCAGGGACAGCCATTGTTACGTTATCTTTCAAATGTTGCAAACAGTTTACAGTCTTCCTATTGTAATCTGAAGTGCACTGGAACTATTCATTGTTCCTTCCTGTGATTGTGTGCAATTGAAGTTCTTCATACGTTGTTTTATAAACCTTTATAAATCAGCAGAAAAATGACTTATTTATAATATATTTTTGAAAATAAGTACACAATTGTGAGCTACTGTTCAAGTCCGGATTTTAAGGTGGACTTCATTAGATCATAGACTAAGATGTAGTAGAGAAAGGAGATATGTGATCTCTTAACGCCTCTCTCTCTCTCTCTCTCTCTCTCTCTCTCTCTCTCTCTCTC
>JAVQJD010052662.1:0-58576 GCA_036023655.1 Nannoperca australis | reverse complement strand
ACAATAATTCCACTACATGTATTGTATGTCCTCACTTGTAGTCATGTCATAAAACAAATTAAAATGTCATTTTATCAAGCATCACTGCTTTTTCTTCAGCTGTTTTTTGTCTGTTCAACTGATATGTATTTAGCTTGTTTAGCAAAAAATGTTGTTGCTTTGTGTGAAAAACCCGAGCCATATACAAAAAGATAATGTGTAAGGTCATGGTTGAGCATTGGTTGTTGGATGAATATGGATGTTACAGGGTTCAAGATCTCTGTGGAAATCTAGTCTTAACAGGCTGACGAGTTAATGAAAAGCCCAGACGTACTTAATATTCCCCACACTGTGCCACCACCTTGACTTTATCAGTCACAGACTTTATCACATGGCTACTTCCAAGGGGGTTATCAGGTTTCTTAGAATCTATGAAGAGAGACAGTTTTGTTAGTATCAACCAATTAATGTTGGTCACAAGTACTATATCTGTTGGCGGTCTAGTACAGTTCATTGTATTTGTAGACATTGACATGTATACCAGTCTGTTACAAGTGCAGTTTACCAGTTACTGGTACACATTTACTTTTACTAATTTGTCATGTAAAACTTTTTAAAGGTTCATAATGTATAAAGTTATATTGAGGACATGTAGTACAAGGTTATACACCCCCTTGTGGAGGAACTGATATTATGCCTGTGAATTTAATTTCATATTATTCCTTAAATGTCCTTGTACGTATAATACCTACTCTATATAAACTGTAATTTAACCAACCTTGATTTGATTTATAATACTTGTAGTTTATTGGTAACCATCTATATATAATGAGATATTATTGATTTGTCATTTTTGTCAAGAAATGCATTTTTACTGCACTGACAATACAGCAAATATTGTAATACTCCACACTGTGTCAACAGAGCTATAAACTCAAAACAGATAAGATATTAAGAAAACAAACCACACAGAACACCAAACTGCATCTTCTAAAAGTATCCTACAGTTTTTTTTTGTGCTGTTGAAGATATTTAATTGTGACAAATTGCACATTGAGGACCCAAACTGTATTCTCTTCTTGTGGTTTATTTTTCTGTTGTAAACATCTGTGGTGGTATTCCAGGGGATTATCCTTGAGATACAGGAGGCAGATGGGAAAGCACCAGCTCTGTTGACTAGCCAATAGGAAAGGCCTGGTGTCCTAATACCACCCTCTATTTACATCCATCGGCCAATCAGTCACTGTCTTCCAACCAGTCTCAGCCCCCCCAAAATCTAATCCAATCTTGCTAAAGCTGAATGGGGAGTTAACTAATCCTGTCAGGGGGACCGGTAATAACCTATTTTCAAAATGAAAACCTGCACAACCCACATTTGGGCACTGAGAAACACATTTCCTGACCAAAGTATACAATGTATTTCTGTTTGTAAAATACAGACCAGTGTCATCTGGCTTTTTATAATGACAATATTTAGTGAAACATGAAGGAGAAAGATGCCTGAATTGAGATTTGAAAGGGGTTTATAATTATGTGAAAATAGTGCCACAGAACATCATGCCAATTATTATAGAATTTACCTCACATACCACACCTGAACCACGGCCATTTTTTTCTGTATCTGCAGACAAAAGAGCTTACGACTTCGTATTGAAACCTAGACCTTGAGTGGCAATTGTGTATTTATAGGCTGTTTTTTCTGTCATTTAGACATCTAGTGAGCAATTTTCAAAAACCATATGATTGAACTCAATTTAAAACCACATTTACTATTTACCTTCTCTACCACTTAAAATATGCTGCTAAATCCTGATTTTATTAAGCATAGGCTTCTAAAAAGCTTGGTTTCACCTGCTCAACTATTTCAGGTATTGTGTATGCAAAAAGCTCAAGATATTTATGAAAAGAGAAATTGGCCACCATGATGTGAAGAATTAAGGCTTTAAACTAGATTATTTGGGTGAATAACAGTTGAAACATGTCTTTTAAATTTGGTCACAATCAAAACATTTATAATTTCATGTCACATTTGATATGTTGATAGGAATTCTTGTACAAATGTCTCTTCAGCGGTCTCATCTAAGCCCTGACGTGGATATTCTGTACCACAGACGTTTCCCAGTGCAGGGTCAGCTGCAGATCCCCTCTCTGCAACAGGGTGTTGTTCACTGCTTACATTACACACAATGTGTTGGAGATGAGCTGCCAGGCATTCGTGTGTGATCACTAACATTACCTTTACATTGGAGACATATAGCAGATGATCTTCTCTACAGGTGTTGAGTTATAGCCAAAGTAAGCTACTTACTTACAACAGTGTTTTGCTCTAGGGCATGACAGGAGATATACAGAATAGCTGATGGATTAAACCCGTGACCTTCTCACAATGGGACAGACTGTTACCCAACCTAATTTTCTGTAAGTTCACAGGATCATTCCAGTGTCATGCAAGATTTACTGCGTACGGCCTCAGGCTTTTCATTCATGAAATCCCCATGAAATGATGGCACGGGAGAGGTTGGTGTCTTGATATAAGAACTAAACACATACAAGAGGATTTGCAAGAACTGCACAGCTCAGTAGTCCACAAACAAAATATATTACATTATAATTGCTCCTTAAACACAGTTGAAGACGAGATTTAAAAATGTATTACATGTACATGCAACTATTGATAAAAGTGATGATTTTATCTTTTTTGATTCTTCAGGTCATTCACTGAATTGTTAAGTGATTCAGTGTCAGAGGATAAGAGTTGTAAAGGATTTGCTTGGGGGGCTGGGCATGTTGCCAACCTCTTTAACACAATATAGTATTATTTAAGGTCTATAAATTGTATTTATTTTGACAAGCCTATTCATTCCCACGTGGCTTGATAACAACAAATACCAACTACGTGGATAGTTATTACATAGACTATGCCTGGATAATAAGGGAAATCAATGTGGCCACAAATCCCCATGGTACACCATAAAACATGTCAAAATGAGCTGTGTCATTGTCAATGAACATGCTGAAAACGTGGTCGAGGTTTATGTCGACGCAATTTCAGATCATTGCAGATTCAACTAAACTATTCTCAATCGTTCTCGGTCACTCCAGCCAAATGCGCAATGCATAGCAACATAGAAACAGGCGTAATATGGAATTAGCAACCATTATGAAGCGCTCAGTACACATGTATTATGTTAATTATTAAATACATTGGAGACAGATATGAATATCGAGCTCCATTAGATTGGGGCAGATCCGTTTTCAAAACCAAGTCATTCGTCTTCTGGCATGTCAAAGTAGCTTTGGTCATACAATCATAACAATCTAATGAAAAATGGCTTCCCTGGATCCGAAAATCTAATGACCTAATATCTGATATCTACCATATTTCAGTGGTCCGCGCTCTCCCAGATTAAGCTCTTGTGCTGTGTGCTAAATTAGCAACCTTGCACAAAGTTGCTCGTTGCTGTACTAACCCTGCAACGAATGTTACCAGTATTGATTAACAAAACACATTGTCGGGTCGTTCTTTGCATGAATTTATTTTTGACGTAGTTGTTATTAGCTATCAGTGCTAGCTGTGGCTATCCTTGGCGGAACAGCCGTGTGCAGACGCAACGCAGTTGAGAGAAGTGAAGCGATGCTAGTGACCCATAGAAGGGTACCCATGCAAAGTTGAGCTGCACATTTAGGTAGATGAATGCCTGCAGTAGACTACAACTTAAAGAAAAAAATATTTACGGTCGTGTCAACAAAGTTTGGGGTTGTAATTTTCAAATGCACTATTTTGTACAAAGTTGAAGTAGCATTAACAATCTCGCGAGCGAGATTCCAGAACAGAGTGGAGGCTAGTTTCTGTTGGGTTATTAGCCTTCATGCTAAAACATGGATTCACTGCATGAAGCTGGGGACCCGTTTTCGGGACTGGTTGAAGGCTTGTCTCCATGTTAGTATAGTCCCCCGGCAGTATACTACCACTTGACACAAAGCTCAAGTTGTTGGTTTGCTAGCTAACCATAGCAGTATCCATCTAGTTGAAGAGCTAGCTAGCATCACCGCTCAGCCTGCCTTCCGCCGACGTGCACTTCCCCCACTCTCCTTCCAGCCGGCTAGCTGCAGCGTTAGTCCGGTACATAAAATGAAGCGACCATCAGCATTTTGGGAAGCTGTGTGGCTGTTTGGATTTTACTGATGTATGAGGAGACGATATTGTTTTTGTGAGGTGAGCTGTTTAATTATGGCCTATTTGAACTTCTTGCAACAGACATACCTAAAGACACACCAACCCTGACCTTAGACCGGGTAATGTTCGCGCTGCTATTGGTAACATTTAGCTGTTAGCTTCGACCAGATGGGAATGTCTACTTGCTGGAGAACTAGCTATGTTACCTGGGTGCTAACTTTAGGTTGAAATATGTTTTGCGTTGGTTGTGTACAACGTGTGGTCCGCAGAGTAGCCGGTTGACATTTTCAGAAGTGTATGTGCCTGTACTTGAGATTAGATATATTTCTTGTAGTTTTGACTCTTCGGGACACTTTGCTGCTACGTCACCATTGGTAGTTGTTAGCTTTCCCGTATCAGCCTGTCGTTAGTGACTAGGACATGGCTATGTGCTGGACAGAACCAATCCTTTGAAGTCGGTGTTTACATTTAGAAATAGTGCTTAGCTCTGCAGTTATTCAACTATAAAATCGCAATAGCTTTTACCTTGGCACTGCAACAAATAGCAGCTGCTGTTGGCGTACAGCACAAAATAAGAACAAACACGTTCACCGCGAAAGTTAATTTGTAACGTTAATACTTTTAACGTTAACTTAGCTAGCCAGGACGTTAACTTAACCATCATGTCATCACTTTTGCTGTGGGAATTGCCAACTTCATTTTAGAGACAAAGCATATTTAGTGCCCTCATTAGTTGAGATATAACGCCAGTTAGGTTTTGTAACGTTAGGACTTGGATTTGACGGCAGTTTGTTGTCGAGAAGAGTGTTTCCCGTGTTGCTGCCACCGAATACGTTCATTACGAAGATGTAGCGTTAGAGATATTAATTCTGTCTATCAGCTAAAATGCATACTGCCGTTAACAGCTTTTGGTGCCATTTGCTAAACGGCATTTTAATGTAAAGTCATATATTGTATAGGTTAGGTTAATAGTGCTGGTGTGTTGTAGTTTATTTTGAGAGTATTGACTGTAAGTACTAACTGGACAGTTATGTAAAACACTCCTAAATCATTTTAACAAATATTCAAACATTAGTATTGGTTTAGTGTGGGATCTGCTTCCAACTGCCTAAGTGAGAATGAATAGGGAACATATCGAAATGTGTGTGTGTGTGTGTGTGATAATGTTACCTCACATGCTTTTTAAAATATGATTGCACAGTTTATGTTTTGTAACTGATGAAACACTGCGAGACTCTGAGCTGGATCTATATTTTAAAGTCACTGTTACATGTATTGTCTTTTGAGTGCATTAGCTCCGGACATACAAGCATGGCATCACGGACCATTTTCTATTTTCTAACATTTAGAGATTCGCGCTGATAATTGACATATATTGGTATGGCAGTTATAAACCATACGAATCAAACTAGCGACCCTTTTATAGTATCGTCTGTTCATGTCATTTTAAACGTTAACAAACATAATATTACTCCGTATTAGCTATGAGGATGAAAAATGATTAGGCCGTCCAGTTCTTCATTGTTTGTTTTACAGTGTTTTTGTTAATGGCGTGAATCTTATAGCGGAACTATGATGTATGCGACAAAGGTTCTGCACGAAAGGAGCCCCGCTGCAACAGGAAGTTCTACATACGGAAGTTGTGTTTTCTTTGTGTATCCCGATTTATGGTTGTTTTATTTGGGAAAACACCATTTTAGTTTTAACATTCTGTGTTTTTTCACGCAGCAGTTTCGCCGATTTGGATTATGCATTACTGGGTAAATAATAACTTGAACTGTTAACGCGGTTTCCGATTGACCTGTCTCCTATAACCCTCGCGCTATTTTCATGTGTGCGAGAAAAATCGATTGCATTAGTGCTAACGTTAGTCAGATTAACACTAGGAAATCATCTAAAGTGAGGACATAACAGACATATTTAATTGGTTGCGTTGTTAGTTCTATGTCTTGATGTAAAAAGTGTTGAAGTATTGAATGGTAGGGAGGATAGTGTGTAGTATTGTGTGGCAAAGAAAGATGCATTTTGAGATTCCTTGATTATGATGATAAACATATGTTAGCTAATGAAGAATGCCATTTTCTATTTTATTAAGTTGGGACCTACGTACCACTTAGCTGTTTATTTTTTAGAGAGTAAACTTCAATTTCATGCATTTAGTTTTTTTTTTCTTCCTTATCATCTGTTCTGTTTTCTCCATTCATTACACAGTGCTTACAAAGCTGGAGTTATCAGTCAAAATGCCCACATATTGTCTTGCATACTGCTAATAATGAAAGTAAATAATTTAACTTTTGATGAACATTTTCAATTATGTCTACTTCTGTTTTTAAATTGCAGATCTCTGTCAAGGAGGTCAAAATCTGTACAGGGGATGGACGAGCAGAAATCAAACTGCGAAGAGAATGACTCTGAACCAACAGGTAATTTGTCCTTTTTAAAAATAAATTTACATTATCTCCATGTTCCCAAGTCATCCTTTGTGGGTGTACATAAAACTTCAGGAAATGGCTTTTCTCTAAAAGAGAAATGCACATGGTTGAAAACAAAAGAAAAAGGAGTTAGTGTTCCCATAAGAGAGTTTTATAAACGTCATTTATTAGAGGTGATGACAATAGAGCACAACAAATTAGAATGTTTTGATTTCTCCATAACAGATAAGTCAGTATGGGTTTGGTAAAAAAAGAAAATTTCTCATTGATTCATGCATTGTTTGCTTTAAAGTGAGGTTGTCTCCTCCCCCCCCCATTTTCCAGCTGATGACAATGCCCCTTCAAAGCAGCTTGTCTCCTCTGAGGAGGAGTCCAAAGCCCTTCCTGCTGCTGAGGATGTGTCTGGTGCTACTGCAGCCTCTTCCAGCACACCTGTGTACGTTTTTCCATTCAGGTCATAAAGGATATGACAAGTAGCTGTTCGTTGTTGGCATTACCAAAAACAGGAATCTCTTGGTGTATTGAACAATTTTGTTTGTGCCTGTACAGAGAAAGCGTTCGAGCCTGTGTGCTTTGTAACTGTGTGGAGCGAAGCCTGCATGGACAGCGGGAACTGAGACACTTTGGGCCATCTTCTGAGCGGCCGACCCTCAAGCCATCAGCTTCCCCACTGCCACAGCCCGGGAATGATGACCTGTCTTCCATTGGATTTTCTGACTCCCCCTGTCTGGCGGCACTCTTTGATGACTCAGGTTGAATTGAAAACATTATTCTATTTTTACTGCTTTATAAATGTAATATGTTATAGGTTTCATCTACTAGAAATACAGCAGACAGATGTATTGTTTGGTGAGAAATTTCTCTGATGTTGGGCTTTATAATGAACAGGGAGTTGTTGGGTTCATTACTGGTGTGCGGTGTGGTCCGAGGGAGTGAAGCGAATGGAAACTGAGGAGCTGGAGAATGTGGATAAGGCCGTTATCTCAGGGACACAGCGGGTAAGTGCACTGTTAATAAACTTGGATTAAATAGCATTGGGTGAGAATAAAGGGATTAACATGCTACCGTTGGTTTGTTTCAGCTTTGCGAATACTGCAAAAGGCTGGGTGCAACCATTCGATGCCATTCTGAGGGCTGCTCACGGTTCTACCACTTCCCCTGCTCCGCAGCCAGTGGATCCTTCCAGTCCATGAAGCAGTTGGTTCTCCTCTGTCCAGAGCACATAGACAAGGCAGAAGAGTTGGGTAAGAGAACCATACATCTATGTCAAAATTGTGACAAACACCAGGTATTTGAAGTAGGAAAAAAGTTATTCCCTGATAACTTTTATGTTGAACTAAGAAGAAATAAAAATGAAATTGTGCTAATATGATTTAATTTTTCTAATACCAATTCATCTGTTGTTGTTTTTTTACAGCAGGTGAGGAGGCATGGTGTGCAGTGTGTGACTCAGCGGGGGAGCTCACAGACTTGCTGTTCTGTACGGGTTGTGGCCAACATTATCATGCGGCCTGTCTGGAGATTGGTGCCACACCCATCCAGCGGGCAGGATGGCAGTGTCCAGAGTGTAAAGTGTGCCAGACTTGCAGGTCAGTCCACCATTTGTGAGTCAAACTGCATCGTGTATGTGCAATTCAGATGTAGTGCCTAACGTTTAGCATATTTACATTGTTTTCAAAAAACATTTACTTGATTTCTGTCTTGGTTCTGCATTCTCTTAGACAACCAGGAGAAGACTCCAAAATGTTGGTATGCGATGCCTGTGATAAGGGCTACCACACTTTCTGTCTCCAGCCAGTCATGGCTTCTCTTCCCACTGACCCATGGAAATGCAGAGTAAGTCACATTTATCATCCACCTCTGTACAATGTGATGCACTTATCTCGGAAACTGTGAAAGCTAGCTCACTTACTTTTTGAGAGCTTTTTTTCGTACGTTTCTTTGATTATTTGTTTGACATTTTATCCCCATAATCTGTATCATGTCAGAGGTGTCGTGTATGTACGGAGTGTGGTGTCCGTGGACTCGTGCTGCCTGGTTCAGCCCAGTGGTATGACAACTACACCGTGTGTGAGGGCTGCCAGTGTCAGCGCAGCTCTATGTGTGGCGTGTGCAGCAAAGCTCCCAACCCATCTGTCACTCTGCAGTGCTGCAGCCTGTGCCACAGGTTAGTTTAATGCACTAGCGCAATAGCGTTCATTGGTAGCTATAATGTGTATGCTTGTTGCTCATATTGTCATAAAATAATTTCTTGATGATCTCTTCATTGTCTTAGGTGGGTGCACAGTGAGTGTGCTTTACCGGGTGATCTTCCAGAAGTCAAGTGCATCTGCCTGCTTTGCAAGGAAGAGACGCCTGTCACTCAACCACACACAGCAGAGATACAAACCAGAGAGGTGTCTGAGGAGACTGAAGGACACGTGGATTTGGTGGAGATGACAATCCAAACGGATGCAGACTTGGTGACAGAAGAGCACACAGACTTATCAGAGGTGACATCAGGACAGAAAGGCACATCAGAGATTGGTCAGGCTGAAGCCACGAGTGACAAAGACACACCCATGGACTTGGGTAAGTCTAACACAACATAAGACAAAGCTATAAGGACATATCAGTCATGAGTTTTATTGAACCACTAAAAGAATGTAACGTGTTTTATGTCTGAGATTTTCTTGTGTAAGTTAACTACTTTTATCTTTAGGGGTGGAGTCTGCAGTTGAGACAGCAGGCGTTGGGGAGAAAATCATGGAGGAAAAGCAGCAGGTAGCAAAAGAAGAATTCACTTCTGAGACGCCCGCTGCTCCACTTGAGTCTACAGGTAAACTCGGAACACACTGTACACAGAAAAATGTGAAAATATTACACAAAGCAGTACTTTACTTTATTATTTGATGGTGTGCCGTAACTAATGATAGATTTCTAAAAGGTAACACTAATAACCACACATTCCTTAATCTCAAATGTAGAATGTGGAACAACAGAACAGGAGGTCTCTTGTCTACCTGCTGATGAGAAGAGAGCAGAAGAGGCAGTTAGCCAGGTGACCCAAGCCACCCCTTCCCAGGACCCCTCAGCAGAGACACAGTCTAACAACCCTAAAGTAGAACCAGCACCAGTGTCACAGCAGGGCCCTGAAAATATGGAGGTGAAGAAAGAGGAGGAGGAGGAGGAGGATGAGGAGAAGAAGCAGGAGGCCACCCCCTCAGTGGAACAAGATGTATCCCCAGAGTTATTAAACAGTGGCTCTGAAGGCACGCCTATCACTGAACCATTCAGTAAGGATCCACCAAAGTTACCAGCTTCTCCTGCCTCTGTGGACAAAATGGAGCATTTGCTCATGGCTAATCAGCAGGAAGGAAGTCCATGCCAGGACCCCCAGTCTCCGTCTCCTTTTTCTTTATCAGTAGATGCTCAAGATGCCCTCTCTGCTGTGGACATGGAGGGGAGGTTACTACCTCACTCTGAGGAAGAGGAGGAAGACGACTATGATGAGCCAATGAAAGGAGAAGGACACGATGATGACATAAAGCAGGAAATGCACGAGATAGAGGTTAAGCCGGAATTGCTGCTGGACGAGATGTCCAATATGAGCCATGGAGATGAGAGCAGCAGTGGTTTTCTGGGCTCTCCAGGTGAACCAGATCCTCAACTCTCCATGGAACTTGGCCTTGTACCTGTTGGCTGCTCGCACACAGAAAACCTTCTCACTGAGACTGATGACTCGCTTCCCTTCGAACCCCTCAGAAGTGACAGAGAGAAGGCGAAACGCAGAGGATCCCCGGGCCGCTCCCGGATCAAACAGGTACGGTCATTATGTACATTTTTCATTGAGCGCTTATATTTGAACAGCTGACATTTTACGTAACTCTTGTTGTTGTTTTTGTGTTCAATTATGTCAATGTCACAACACGGATTGACATTCAAATGGTTTTTCCTTGGCTTGTAGGGGCGAAGCAATAGTTTTCCTGGGAAGCGCAGACCTCGAGGCGGTGGTGGAGGGAGAGGGCGTGGTGGGAGGTCACGCCTCAAAGCCATGGCCTCCTGCATTGATGCTTTCTTGGTGAGCTGTACTTTATGCATCATTCATATACTCGTTTTATATTTGATTATTTTTACAATGTGGTCAAAATCACAGGTGTCATATATTGTCATAGAATGACATTTTGTAACTGTTTATCCTCTTGTCCACAGCTAAGCATGACCGCAGACAATGGACTAAATAAGGAGGAAGATGATGAGGAAGATGACACCATGCAGAACACAGTGGTTCTTTTCTCAAACACTGATAAATTTGTCCTGCTCCAGGTACAGCTCTTGTTGTTGTAGTGTGAAATTTTTAATTACCCTGTGGCATTTGCTGTGCCAAGAAGCTCTGTTGTCACTTTCAAATGCAACATAAACAGACTCTTTCATTTTTCCTCCTCACTTTCTCTCCTCTGTTTTTAGGATATGTGTGTTGTGTGTGGCAGTTTTGGAAAGGGTTCGGAGGGGCAGTTGCTGGCTTGTGCTCAGTGTGCCCAGTGTTACCATCCTTACTGCGTGAACAGCAAAGTAAGCCCACTATTATTCTTTAAGAGTGTCTTTTTCATCGCTGTATTTTGTGGATCCACATAGATTAAACCTGATATCTTTCGTAGATCACCAAGACGATGCTGCGCAAGGGCTGGCGCTGTTTGGAATGTATTGTGTGCGAGATGTGTGGAAAGGCTTCGGACCCCGCTCGTCTGCTGCTGTGTGATGACTGTGATGTCAGCTATCACACCTACTGCTTGGACCCGCCCCTGCACAATGTTCCCAAGGGTGGTTGGAAGTGCAAATGGTACAAAACATATTAACTTGAGGAGCACAATGCTTTTTTCAGCCTTGTAGCTTTGAATGGGGTCACATGGAAATGAATACACGTGCATTTGCATATTATGTAAAACACTCATGCCTCAGCCCTGCATTAGTAATTCAGCGGCCCATCCCTGTGCCTCTTGCTTCTGGAGAAACAGAAATAATGTTACACCACTTACATTGGCATAGGTTTTTTAAATTTTATTTTAATCTTGCATATTCGCTGTATAATTGTTACAGAGCGCTTCATTACTTCTGTGCAGGTGTGTGTGCTGTGTGCAGTGTGGTTCCAACTCACCGGGTTTCCACTGTGAGTGGCAGAACAACTACACCCACTGTGGCCCCTGTGCCAGCCTCGTCACTTGTCCAGTATGCAGAGAGAACTTCATGGAGGAGGAGCTGCTGCTGCAGTGTCAGTACTGTGATCGGTGGGTGCTGCTCATTAGAACTGCATACACACACATTAGACACAGAAACGGAGGTATTCATGAGACTGCAGCTAATGAAGACAACCGGGGAATGGATTATTAATGTCTTTTTCATATCATAAATTATTCCATAACATCTTTGATTTGTTATGAAAAGTGTGCTTATCAATGTATTTGTGTGCGCCTGTGCAGATGGGTCCATGCTGTCTGTGAGAGTCTGTACACAGAGGATGAGGTGGAACAAGCTTCTGATGAGGGCTTTGCATGCACATCCTGCACCCCATATGTTCCAAAACCTGTGGGTAAGTCTCAGAACGACACGATTTTAAAACTGAAGACACGAAGACTATGATTTTAAAAATACACACAGGATATCCTTGTATGTACTGATGACATGGTTTTCTTTTGCTTTCTGTACCTGCTTTTTGCCTTTGTTCGCACTAGTAGAGTCAGCGATTATGGCTTCAATAAAGATCAAAGAGCCAGGTTAGTGGATTTTGCCTATTCATATTTATTATCACAAGCACATTCTGCGTGGTCATCTTTTGTTTGTATTGTCTTTCATTTAAATTTACAAATGTGACTTTACAGAACCCCAGTTCTACCGGTTGGAGGGTGTATGGCTGACAGAGTCAGGTATGACCCTGCTTCGCAGCATCTCCATGTCTCCCCTGCACAAGAGACGGCAGCGTCGTTCCCGTCTCGGCACTCTGTGCTGTGACGGAGGTCCTGATGGAATGGATCTTAGGGAAGTTGAAGGAGAAGGGGAGGAAGGAAAAGGTTGGCTCACTTTCGGCTCATCCATTGGTGTATTAATAATTTTAACAAATGTTGCTCCTTTTAAATGTAAGACTGTGCAAATTCAATGTTATTTTGTATATCTAGGGGAGCCCATGGAATGTGAACCCAAGATGGAGAACCCTGGGAGCCCTGATAGAGAAGGTGGTACTGAAAGGGATGGAGGTGCAGAAGGAACTGAAGGCGGAGGAGCAGAGGAGACAGATGATAGCAAAAAAAGAAAGCGGAAACCGTACAGGCCTGGTAAGCTACCCAGAATTTCACTGAACAACTTACAGCATCCACTTATATTTCTGAGAACCCACAAAATATGTTTTTCATAAATTGTACTAGGAATTGGAGGCTTCATGGTGCGACAAAGGAAGTGTCACACACGGATGAAGAAAGAATTCTTTGCCCAGCTGGCTGGAGAGACTACTTTAGATGGACAGCCAATTGAGAGAACCATTGATGAAGGTTTGTGACAACAGTAGACTGTTGAATTTCATTTCATCCAATGTTTAAAATTGTTATAAAATAATTCTCATAAATTTGATCTCAGAAAGTAGTGGTGACTAAATGGGGTGGGGGTTCGGTGCTTCAGAACCATTACGAAAGGATGCTGAGAAGGTGATGAGAAGCCCCTCTCATCATCCTTCAATTACTAGTGGCAGCGTGACCGCATTTGTTTTTTTTTGTGAATTTTGTAATGTTGGGAAACTGAATTTCATGCATAGGACCCCACCCTGACACTGATAACATAATGGATCCTAAACCAGTTGAGGGCGAGGAACAGGCCAAGAAACGTCGGGGCCGAAAGAAGAGCAAACTTGAGGACATGTTTCCAGCATATCTCCAGGTTTGTTGTCTCTCTCTATGCCCCATGCTTTAAACTGTTTTTTTATTTATTTATGGTATCCAGTGATATAGAGTTCATAATCTTAAATGTATGTTTGAAATCCACTGCAGGAGGCTTTCTTTGGGAAGACACTAATAGACTTGAGTAAGAAAGCTGTGATGATACCCCCAGGGCAGAGGCCAGGTGCATGCCTTGTCCGACCTTCATTACCAGCACTACCAGGGGTCAAAACTACTGCCCCAGAGAGTAAGAACACTAACTTGACCTGTGACACACGAAATCTCTGCTAATTATTTGTGAAAGTGGTTGTGGAAAAGGTGTGTGACCTTTTGTGCTTCTCTCACTAGCTGAGGCCAAGGACTGTGTGGTGAAAGATAATTTTCCTCTCAAGCAAGAGGTGGGTGAGGCCCCCCAGGCTCAGGGAGAAGGTGCAGGTAAGTGTCTATCTGGATGCTGATGCTACTCCTTTTATTGTTGTGGTCTTGAGGTAATTGCAGGTTGGTTTAAAAGTACAATTTTTTTTTAGGAGTTTCTGCAACATCCTCATCACTGAAGGACCAGGCGTCAACAGATCCTCATGACTCTGATGCAGAAAAAAGTGAAGGTAGTCACCTGAGAGGATACTTTGTTATATACAGTATGCAACATTAACTTAGGGAAAGATTTAATATCTGATGTTGACATCTTGCCTTGTGGTCCTTTCATGACAGGTCTTCCGCAAGGGGTGGAGAGTCAGGACTCTGAGCAATTCTTCAGGAAGGTTCTGGGAGTGTCAGACGGCTCCCCTTTGGGGGGCATGAAACCCATCTTGGAGGGCAGTAAGGGAGAACTCAATCGTAGCGCTCTGCCACAGAGAGCTCTCCTCTCAGGTGTGTACAAGAGGATGCCTGCAGATCATCATTTAAACATTTTTGTAGTGAACAACCATACTTGTTATATGATGGAGGGCTTTGTAAGGACTAAGTACGCAAGTATGGTTTAAGTGCAGTTTGGCTTGAGAATCAAACACGGAAACTCTCTTTCAGGGTCCCTGCCCTCGGCTGGAATGATGGAAGCCTTTCCTGGCCTCTCTCAGTCACCGTTCTTTGACATGCGGTAGGACCAATATTGCATTGCCTATTTCATTTTACAACAATCTGTAGTATGTGGTTCTGCAACAACTCGTGCTGTAGATGCGACATTTTTTGTTTTGTTTCCCAATTTAGGATAGTCTTTTGTTTCTTAAGTTGACACATGCAAGCCCTAGATTTATACCAGACATTATCCTCTCATATTGTATACAGGGACCGAGGAGGACTGTTCAGTCCAGATGGGGGTGAGGAGAGCCCCTGGGCCACTCCCTCCACCCCAGCAACCCCCTCCTCCCCACCGACCCCCACTGAGGCAGAGGGTGATGGGCTGTCCTACAACCAGCGCAGTCTCCAGCGCTGGGAGAAAGATGAGGAGCTGGGAGAACTCTCGACCATTTCCCCTGTGCTTTATGCCAATACCAACTTTCCCACTCTCAAACAGGACTACCCAGGTGAGTGTGGAAGAAATACTATACCAACATGTATCTCCTTTTATTAGACCAAACAGTCAGGCGTTTACAAATATTGGATATTGAACAGAAGTTGAATATTTCTCCTGTCACAGACTGGGCTAGTCGCTGTAAGCAAATCATGAAGATCTGGAGGAAGGTGTCAGCTGCTGACAAGGTTCCATATCTGGTAAGTTCTAGGTATTTTGTGTTAGAAAATTATCCATTATATATTAACTTAAAATTTGTTTAACACAGATTTCTAAAATGTACTAAATGGCTTTAAAATGTATCTTTTTAATTAATTAAATATTCTTCTCTTAATATCGCATTTCTTTCTGTAGCAAAAGGCCAAAGATAACCGAGCAGCTCAGAGGATTAACAAGGCACAGAAGGTGAGTCAAAGCATCATCATCCTTTTTGTACTGTCATGGTTAATATAAAGTTTGGTACTTTATTTAAATTTTTTTTAGACTTTTAGACTGCAGATAGTAAACGTTTCCTCTGTACTCTCCTCTTCTCTTCTTACAGCAAGCAGAGAGTCAGGTGTGCAGGCCAGTCAAGACGGAGGCAGGGCGTGTGAAGGGAGAACGGCCCAGTTTACACCTCCAGATACCTCCACCTTCAGGCTCTACGTCAATCTCTTCCCAGCCCAGCTCTGCAGGCAGCCCATTTCCCTTCCCTCCAGATTCAGGATCATCCTCTGTCTTTTTCTCAGATGGACCTGTTAAGACCCCAGGGTCAGCTGAAATGCGGACAGATCCCTTGGCAAAGCTTCCTCCTCAGTCACCCCATTCTCACTCCCACCCAACCACACCCTTCTCCCATGCTGGGGCCAGCCCCTTGCAGGCCTCTTCCTCAGGTTATTCTGCTTCCGGCCCACAGGGTCCTCCTCAGGGACGGCCAGCCAGTCTTGGCCCCTTTGACATGCAACCAGGAACTCCTGGAACCCCCAGACGGGCTCAGCAGGTTGACCCCTACTTCAGATCACAGCTGCAACAGCAACAGGGCCATCTACCACAATCACAGCAAGGCTCTCAGGAGTCCCTAGGGCCGCCCGAAAGTCCTCATTCAAGAGGTGCTGGGCTTGGGGAGTCGCCCATTTTCTCGCCACCCCACAATACCCACTACGGAGACCCTTTTAGAACCCAGCAAGGGATGGGACGGCCAGAATATGGTTCATCCCCTTCACCCTCTGCAGTGGCTTCCTCACCTGCAAGCACAGGGCAGTATAGGGCTGATATGAGTGCACCTTCTCCACGCTCTTCTGCAGTTGGAAGACCTGACCTATCCACTGGCTCCCCTGCTGGGATGCTGGAGCCTGGGGATGGTTTGTTCAAGGCACCTATGACGCCACGAATGCAACAAGGGGAGGGTGGGCCACTTCATTCTGGAGCTTCTCCTAGCCACCCCTCTGAAGGCTACAGGCAGTCTCCCTCCCACCCTTTCTCTGACCCCCACACTCAGCCACAGCTAACTCCCAGACCACAGTCGGGCGACAATTGTTCTCTTGGACCCCAGAGACACCCTGTAGGTCAACAGGAACTATGCCCTAGAGTGCCCTCCAGCCCACAGTCCCAGAGCAGCTCTCAGTCTCCCCACACTCCTGGTGGCCTCTGCAATGATGCTTACTCTGTCCAGTCCCCGGCTACCCCTCGTTTCCAATCCCCAGACCCTTGTTCTCAGCCACCTTCAAGGCCACAATCTAGAGACCCTTTTGCTACTATCCACAAACCCCCTCGTCCCCCCTCTGTTGCCCCAGAGGGAACTGCAAGTTATAAAAGCTCACCTCATCCTAACCAGCCACCTCCGACCCATCCCACAAACAGTTCCATAGGGGATCCTCTCTCTGGTAAACCGTCAGCACCTCCTAATTTCAGCCGCAGCCCCAGCACGGGAGGCTTCCAAATAACCCAACAGCAGAGTCAGATGTTACAGGGTCAGCTTCAGCAACCACAGCCACAAACCCAGCAGACTATGGGGGCAGAGAGCTTCAGCTCCAGGGCGCCACCTCCTTCTGGACCTCAAGACCTACCAGCTGTCCGCCCTCCAGACGCAACTCATCAGCCAGCTTTGCCAGGCAATCCAGAAATGCCTGACATGTCAGCAGTGCAGGATCCTGCATTAGTAGGCCTTAGCCCCTCTGAGCTGGAGAAGCACAGACAGGTATCAAAATATTCTATGTACCATAATTAGAATGTAAGAATGTAGGTAACGTAATTTTTTGTTTTTTTGCTAATCAATGCTTCTATTTTTTTAGCGGCAGAGACTGAGGGAATTCTTAATCAGACAACAAATGCAAAGGAACTCCATTAGACAAGAAAAGGAGGCTGCTGCTGCTGCTGGCAGTGCATCCCCTGGCTGGTCTGGAGGAGAGATGGGAGCTTTTCAACAAGACAAGCCCCACAGAGCACCACCACCATATCCACAGGTACACACCTTGAGCAATATGCCACAAACCGTACAAATGTAATAACTTGAAAACTTAAGTGTGATGTAGCTGTTGTCTTTGTATGGCCTGGTTACAATCCCAACAAAAATATACAGAAGTACAAAATAATTTTATAGTTGACGCTATACTGTTGACTGGTGCAAGCTAAATGATGTAAGCGGTGTAGCTGCAGGTGTAGACTAGGTTGTCCAAAAGTCTACCTGCTGAGCTGTTGGTTCAATCCCCAGCTCCTCCTGTCCACATGTTGAAGTGTCCTTGGGTAACATATTAAACCCCAAATTGCTCCCGATGGGCAGAAGAGCCTTGCATAGTAGCACACTGCCATCAGTGTGTGTCGGTGAATGTGAGGCAAATTGTATAGAGCTTTGAATAAAAGCACTGAATTTATTACAAATAATGTAATGTTATGTGTATGTTATTTTTGCTGTTTGCCGTTTTTTAGGATCGTGTTGCTGCTGCTACTACTGCTGGAGCTCAGGCTTCTGTGGCAGGGAAGATGTCCATGGCTGTTGGAGGCATGGAGGACAAGCTTATTCGCCCACCACCCACAGGAACCCCTGCCATCATGGATCCTAATGCACTAAGGTAAGCACTTCAATGAAGTTGATTCACATTGATTTGGGAATGTAAGCACAAATTAGCCGCACAAATTAGCCACACAATTACTTGGCCCTAAAGAAATAATTTAGGCCCATTCCATAGGATCTTCAAAATTTGTTGACCCAGTAAACACTGTTTGCATTGAAATGTCTTTTCTTTTGTGCGTCTCTGTTCTTCAGGGCACCAGGGCCTACCAGACCTCAGGGCATGTTTGCCCGTCCACCATTCCCTCCTCAGTGGCAGGGCCAGGCTCCAGGTCCCAGGAGGTTTCCCCAGCCTGGCGTGGAGACGATGGGCATAAGGCACAATGTGAACCCTGCTGTCAACATCCAGGGTATGGAAGGCATGGGTAACCCTCACACTATGATACCAGGACATGCAGGAGAGACCATGCAGCCAATGGGTCAAGGACCTCCACCGCAATTCATTGAATTGAGACATAACTCACAGAGGCTACCCCTACGACCCCAGTTTATGCCGCGTGGACCCCAGCCCAGACCACGTCTCTTTGTCTCACAGCAAGAGATGGCAGCACCTTATGTTCAGCAACATCCCATTGCTCAAGCTGGTGGCATTCAGACAGAGGGGGGCAACAACACACAGTTGGGGTTACAGCAGGGTGGACTGTCAGTTTTAATGCCTCAGCAGTCTACAGGTCCAGTAACACAACAGTCCCACCTGCAGCCCCAGGCATCTACGTCCACTCCAAACATTCCTAGCAATGCGCAGCATCAGCTTCCACAAGTGAGCGTAGTCACAATTCCCCAGCCTGCCACAGTAGAAAACAGTGAGGAACTGCCAGAGCCTGACCTTGAGGGGCTTGGGGATGCCCCAGGGGATGGAGGTGTGGAAGATGAGGATGATTTGGCTCTAGACTTGGACCCCGACAAAGGAGATGATGATTTGGGGAACCTGGACAACCTGGAAACCAATGATCCACATCTAGACGACCTGCTAAACAGTGATGAGTTTGACCTGCTGGCTTACACTGACCCTGAACTGGACCAAGGGGACCCTAAAGATGTCTTCTCAGACCAGCTGCGGTTGGTGGAAGCAGAAAGTGAAGCACCTTCATCTTCCTCTGGATCTGTGCTTGTTAAAGTGGAAGGGAAAGCCAAGGTGGAGATGGGGCAGAAGTCTCTCACAACAGCCTGTGTCACTGCAGGAGGGTCTGCTACCCAACTGCCACCATCTGCAGAAACGGCTGATATCTCCAAGGTCAAAATAGAGGACAGAGGTCTGACCCCTCAGCTGCAGCCAGGACAGACTGTGGTTAAAGATGAAATAGGAGAGGCCGTGTCAATGCTTCTTGGTGGGACCACACCATCAGTCAAGCCTGCACAACCAGAAAACAAGTCAGCTTCACTCAATTCTGTTCGATTAGGGGGACTTCCGTACCCCCTGCCAGGCCAAGCCGATCCATTGCCTTTTCCTTCAGCTGCTCCACATGCAGACATTGGTGATGATCCGCTGGGGCTGCCTGATGTAGGGGGACAGCACTCCCCTGCTGTAGATTTGGCAAAGGTAGAGAGCTCTTTAGATGGTGAACTGCCTCTTCTAATACAGGATCTGCTGGAGCATGAGAAGAAGGAACAACAGAAGCAGCAACAACAGCTCAGTTCCCTCCACCAGGGAGGCATGCAGCCTCATTTTCCTGGCCTCTCAAGTCAACAGCCAAACCCACAGGCGCCTGGGCAGATAATGCTGGCCCACCACCATCGTCCACCACCCCAAGGAATGATGGCTCAGCCAGGGATGGTAGCCCGTGCTCCTCACATGTTGCAGCAGCCGCAGCAAAGACTTATTGGAACTGGAATGCCCCCCCCCCCTCACATGGCCATGGCCCAGCAGCAAGCCATGATGAGGATGGGGCAGCCAGGGATACATACAGGTCTCAGTCAGCCGCAACCGCAGCCGCAGCCGCAACCGCAGCCGCAGCCACAGCCAGTGGTTAAGCAGTCACCTCTGGCGAACAATTTCTTCCCAGATAAAGGTTAGCACTGTAGCTTGTCACTGTCATTTTACATATTGATGTTCTTTTTAAACTTTTATCAACAGATTTTGTCATTATTTTTTGCAGATTTAGACAAATTTGCTACTGATGACATCCTGGATCCCATTGCGAAGGCAAAGATGGTTGCACTTAAGGGTATCAAAAGAGTGTTGGCACAGGATCCAATGGCTGTTCCCTCTGGCATTAACAGGTATTTTTTGTTGTGTCACTCTTTTATACATTAGTTGGATTAGTTGGACATTTTTTGGTTTTAATTTTGGTCAATATATTTCCAGTCAACAAATTAAAGACTTAAACTTAAGTTCAGTATTCAAACTAAACACTTTAGCTTGCTCATCTGTAGACACAGCATCATCATACTGCTGACACCCAGCAGAGCCATGCGTCCGCCCAACAAGAAAGAATAAAATAATAAAATAAAGTGGAAGGCTGTCAAATTGGGCACGTGTTTGGACAGAGTATACCAAGTCATTATAAATTTCCTGATCATGCAATATTTTTATTGGACACTACCTGCCCAGCACTAAGTAGCAGAGATACTTAGAGGAGCATAAGCAAACATAGTGGAGCATTTTGCAGCTAAAGAGCCAAAAATTCTCCTCAGAAATCGGTGGAGACCAAACGGAGCTAAAAGGAGAGTTAAAATTGTACTAGCGTGACTCCAAATGAATATTAATGGTGCTGTGTGTCGGCTGTTTTGCTATATCAACTTATGTATGTCAGTGCTATGTTCACTGCTTATTTCCGCTGACCAACAAATTAGTTATTGCTGGTTTAAAAGTTGGTTTGCTGAAAGGTTTTGCCTCCTTTACCAACATCTGAACATGTTAGCAGTAATTGAAGACCTATTTCTTGAGTGTTGTATTAAATGCATCACAGCCAACTATAAATACATCAAGGGAATCAATTCAAGTTCGTGCTAGTTGACAGACAACACAGATGATCAGATAGCTAATTAGCACTCGCCTTTTAGAAATCATAAGTCATGGTGCATGTGGTCATGTGTCAGGTCTAACAGTATTCAGAATGCATGAAAACGTCTGAAGGAAGTGTTTTTACACTACGTTTTTTTACTCTGCATACTCAATTCTTCTTTTGCAGTATTGGTGTAGTCTTGACACCCACAAGAATGGGGTTATGCAGTTGCAGTTTTGTTATAAAATCACCATAGAAGAGAACTGTTTTGGGCACTGCATATGCAAGTTATTTAGCCATCTCCGTGTTTAAATAGAGACAGACCAACCATTATATCCATGCACTCTAAACCAACAGTTCATCATTTTATTGCCAATGGTGGACGCAGTATTGGAATTGCATCTACAGTGTAATGCAGTTTAATAAGACACCACCAAAAGCTTCAGCCTCATAAATGTCCATTGAATCAACACTTCTCAACATGTTTTGATACAAAATCACTGTCATTTGTTTAGAATTACAGGATTATTAGTCTGTAGTCATGCCCCTAGGCAGAGTAGGCAAATAAGGCCATGTGCATCTGCTTATGCCCCAGCTCATCTTTAAATGTTTTCAATTAAGAATAAGTAAATAAATATAGGTTCAGTAGGGCACAGTTGAGGTACCTACTTTGCCTAATTTAGAGCCAGGAAAACACCCTGTACTGGTGTTCTTTAAATGATAGATTTTTGTTACACCCTCATCAAAACAGCATAAAACTTTCAAACGCAAACTCACTAATTTGCTGGTTCAAGCTGTTGCGTTCAGTTCGGTACGAAACTAGCCCATACGAGCACTGGTTAGAAGTTTAACAACTCAGCAGACATCATCACAAACCCACATCAGGTGGTAACACCATGGTAATTTCTAACTTTTTAAAAATACAACAATGGTTTGGAAACTACATACCCTTACAGACCACTTTTCAATGCACTGCAGGCGTTATACATTCTTTGTATTGCTTTCTCTTCAGGCAACAAGTTTCTCTGCTTGCTCAGAGGCTGGCCTCTGCCCCTGGCACAGATCCTGGTCAACTTGCATCTGGACCTCCAAAGGTATGATCTCTTTTTTTGTCAGAAGTGATTTGCTTCTATTTTAAGTCTTGGGTACCTGATTCTTTTTAAATGCTTTCCTTTTTGTGTTTAGGAGGGAGAAACAAGTGATCCCACACAGTCAAGACCAAACCCTCCTCAGTTTGTGCAAGGAATCATCAGTATGTTCAACAAATACTGCCTCTTGTTAAATTAGTGATTTGGAAAAATGTTAGTTAATACTAGTGCTGTCCTCATACTCTTTTATTGATATATTAAGTTATCCTCTTCTGTTACAGATGATGCAGAACAGCACCAATATGAAGAATGGCTTCTTCACACTCAGCAGTTACTCCAAATGCAATTGAAGTTTTTGGAAGAACAGATTGGAGTTCACCGCAAATCACGCAAGGCACTGTGTGCTAAGCAACGCACTGCAAAAAAGGCTGGCAGGGAGTTTGCTGAGGCAGATGCAGAAAAACTAAAGTTGGTTACAGAAGAGCAGAGTAAAATTCAGAAACAGCTTGACCAGGTGTGTATTAATCAGGTTTACAAACTTGTCCACAGCAAACGCACTTGACATCTTGATATGCAAATTCATATCTGTTCATAATTATTCTGCTCTAGGTACGCAAGCAGCAGAAGGAGCACACCAATCTTATTGCAGAGTACAGAAGCAAACAGCAGCAGCATCAGCAAAGCTCAGGCCTTCTTACCCCAGGTCATACTGCACAAGCCCCCCCTCCTCACATGTTTCCCAAGATGCCTGGCCAGATGGTGATGGGCCAACAGGGAACACCAGTAATGGGCCAGCACCCTGGTATGATGCCCCAAGGTGGAATGCCTGTCAGGATGCCTCAAGGGCAGCCCTTTATTAGTGGAGCCCAACCCCAACTTCCTGCAGCTGTTGGAGCCAGTGGTGTCAGGGCCCCAGGTCCTCCTGGAGCTCCAATAGGATTCTTCCCACAGGGGCCTGGGATGCAAGGTGCAGACCCCAGGCTTTTCCAAGAAAGGCAACTTCAACATAGGATGCAGATGGCAAAGCTCCAGCAGCAGCAGCAGCAGCAACAACAACAACAACAGCAGCAGCAGGTGATGATGGGCCAACAACCGATGCCACATCCAAATCAACAGCCTGGATTAATTGCTCAGCCACAGTCCAGTATGATGGGGAATCCACTCATGGCCCAACAACAAGCAAACACTCAACAGGGAATGCTAACCAACCAAGCCAACCAGCAGAGCATGGTGCAGGTTCCACAAGGAATGGTTCCAGGGCAGTCTGTGGCTCCACTGCCACAGAACCTTGCAGGAGGCCAGCCTATTAACCATGCTCAAGCCATGATGACAGCTCAACCAGGGATGATGGGGAACCAGCCAGTTGCACCATTGCAGCAACAGAGGCCTCAGCTGATGATGGGTCAGCAGGGAATGGTTGGATCTCCAGGTCATCCTGGCCTGAGGGGACCCCAGGCCCAGTTGACTGCACAACAACAGAACATTCTTGCCCAACGCATGCTCGCATCTCAGCAACAGCAGCAGAATGTTGCAAAGAATTTGGCCCACCTTCAGCAGCAGCAGATAGCACAGCAAAGACAACCAACACAGTTGATGAGTCAATCTAGCCAAGAGCAAGGAGGGCTTTCCCAACCCTCTACCCCACAGATGGGCTCCTCACCTTCAGCAGGAAGTATCACACCTCAACCACAAGGAGCTACAGACATCCAAAACTCAGGTCCCAAAGAGGGTGGGATCCTCAGCCCTGATTCGAGAACGCCACCACAGCACAGTGGGCCCTCCACTCCTAATCAGATGTCCCAACTAGGCTCTGCAAATGATCATCAACCTGACTTAGGAAGACATCAGTTACAGCAGCAGCATCAACATCAAAACCAGATTTATATGGCCCAGCAGCTAAAATCAAATCCTCAGTCTGAGCATCCAACAGGTTTGGTTGGAAACCAACAAACTGGTGTTCTTCAGCAACAGCAGCGACAACTTCCAGTCACTCTCCAGAGGCAAGGTTCCCTCAGTGTTGACAAGCCCGGCTTGATGACTGTTAAAGAAGAAGGGAAACCACTTGATTTCTTAGTTCAGCAGCAACAACAGCAAACAGTTCAAAATGCCATGCAGCAGTCACAAGATCCCAGCATCCAGCAGCAGATCATCGGCCAGAACCATCCTGGCCAGCCACAGCCTGTTGTGATGGGCCATAGTCCACAACAGCAAGCTTTGATGGCCCAGCAGCAAAAACAACAAGCCATGATGGGCATGATGAGAGCCCCGCAGCAAGGGATGATGGCACAGAGGCCTGTGCTACCAACTGGACAGATCCGCACCCCTATCAACATCCAGGCTATTATTGCTCAAAATCCTCAGCTCCGTAATCTTCCCCCAAACCAGCAGATACAGCACATCCAGGCCATGATTGCTCAGAGGCAGCTCCAACAGGGACAGATGCTGCGGATGTCAATGGGTCAAGGGCAGCAAAGCCAGGTGAGGCCTCACATGCCACCAGGACAGGTGCCACAGGTTGGGCAGCAGATGCCAGGGATGGAAGGTCAACAGATGCCATATGGAGCCATGGGGAAGCCAGGAGCAGTGGTCACTCAGCAACAGCCAGGCATGTTGGGCCAACAACCTGGTGTTGCTACTCAGATACAGCAGGGGATGATGGTATCTGGGCAACAACAGCCACAAGTAGGAGAGATGATGCAACATATTATGAGAGGCCAGGTACCGGTGCCACCTTCCCCCATGGACCAGGGCCGTATGGTAAGGCCAACATCTCCACGTCAGCCGTTGGCCAACTCACCTGGGGATCCTCAGCGCCACACATATAATCAGGCTATGGGTATGCGTCCACCCACTCCCAACCAGAACCAACAAGCACTAATGGTGGCTGCAGCAGGCCGCATGCAGGGCTCTCCATCCCATGCATATTCTCCAAGAGCTCCCTTCGGCATGAGCCCAGCCCACCCGGCCTCACCTCATTCATCGCATGTCTCCTCACCTTCTATATCTGACGGTAGGGCTGGAAGATGGAGTCCATACAACCAAATCAGGGCATCTCCACTCAGGTCACCTGGAGCAAAGAGTCCACTTGATTGTCATGGACTGAAAGTAGAAAGTCAGACATCAGGCAACGAAACATCTCAGACAGCCTCCTTTATCCCCAATGGTCCACAGAAAGGCATGAATGTTCTGCAACAGTCGCAACAGGTCACAGAGAGCCATGTTGCTCACACACAACATGGCCCTAGAGTCGGGGAGCTATGCAAAATTACCCTGCAGAACATAAAACAGGAACCAAGAGAGGTTCAATGTGATGGTGCGGCAGAGCCTCATCTTGGGGCTATAAAGCGAGAAGCAACGGGTGAGACTCTTACTTCTGGGAACAACGCTTGCTTTATTAATGCTGGAAACATGGCTGGAGATCCTGGGACTCAAGGCCCAAGATCTGAGACTGGACAACAACTATTACAGAAACTCTTGAGAACCAAGAACCTTCAGCTTGGTGCTCAGAGGCCTTCTGAAGGCATCCACAATGAGATCAACGGTCACATCAACAGCAAACTTGCGATGCTGGAGCAAAAACTTCAAGGGACGCCACGAAATATGGAGGTATTTTTTTGTTCAGTGCATTAATTCATTTTGCTCTCATGTTATTTGTGGGGAAAGGACCTCTAATTACTGTTCTCGACCCTTACAGGATTTGCAGTCTATAACAAAAAGAGCTCCAGTACAAAAGCCAAAGCGCAGTAATAAGGCAACTGGAGATCGAGGGCCTAACGCACGGAAGAAGAATAAGAAGGACGAAGTTGGAAAAAGCGCAGAAGCCCTGATAAAGCAACTCAAGCAGGTAATAGGATGGCGAAAATTAATTTAAATTAAAAATTTAAATTTTCCATTGATGTTTTGAAGAGTGGTTCTTTATCATGTAGACTAATGTACATTTACCCTCCAGGGTCTCTCTCTGCTGCCCCTGATGGAGCCTTCAATCACTGCCAGTCTAGATCTGTTTGCCCCTTTTGGAAGCAGTCCAGCCAATGGCAAAGCTCAGCTCAAGGGTTCCTTTGGAAATGCAGTGCTGGACAATATCCCAGACTACTATTCTCAGTTGCTCACAAAGGTATAACTAAGCTGCAGGCTGTGACAACATTTAGTGGTTGATTAATGCTACTTCAAGAACAAAGTCTTCAAAAAACAAAGTTCATTTATCAGGATGTTGATTTGTGCCTTTTACAGAGTAACCTCAGCAACCCACCAACACCTCCATCCTCCCTGCCACCTACTCCTCCGCCTTCAGTACAGCACAAGTTGCTGAATGGTGTGACTCCTGGGGAGGAGCTGTCTGAGGGTCAGAAAGACACAGAGCCAGCGGAAGAACCAATGGGTAAACAACGAGGGATCTGGCATGAAATACATGCCAGAAATACATTCATATTTAATCTGCAGTTGTACAGTAACTGAGTGCTAAATACTCTCTGCTTTCCCTGCAGATTCTGTAACAGAGGAGGTGAAGAGCGTGGACATTCTAGCAGCTCTCCCCACCCCACCACATAACCAGAATGAGGACATCAGGTACAATAGCACGATTCTCTTGAGTTCTTTGTCAACCAGAATACATTGATTTTATGTTGATTATAAATGTAGGAAATGTCTTTGCAACAGGATGGAGAGTGATGACGAGGATGCACCAGAAAGCATCATCCCGGCATCGTCCCCTGAGAGTAATGTAGGTGATGAGACACCACGTTTCCCTCACCTACGGGAGCCCAAAGAGGAGGAGACGGAGAGGGCAATATCCCCCATTATCCCCCTTATACCTCGCACTGCCATCCCAGGTATTCTACAACATTCTAACTGTAATTCCCCAAAACAAGAGCCACATTGCTTGTGTATATACACATCTAATGTATGTCTAAATGTTTTGGTGAAATCCGTCCTGAATGTGTGTTGCAGTATGTTTTCTTCAAGTCTTGTTTAATTTGACCAAATCCGTTCATAGGGATGATAAAATGATAAAACTGACATATTAATTTACATTTTCAGCATTCCCAGAGAACAAACCATTTGAAGCATCCGATGGCAAGGTAGTTTCCACATCCAACCATTGGGACAAGGCCAAAAGCAACGAGGTGTCTGTTACCTTCACATTGTCCTCCGCCGCAGCCAAGGTACTAAGCCATGATATCATTTTACCCCGTTTAACCTTTCGTTATCTTCATGCATCAGGTAACAAAAACTTGAACTGACTTTTTTTTTTTTTTTCTCATCCCAGAAATTGAACCACGTGATGATGGCCATGGCCCAGCTGCTTAACATTAGGATGCCAGGTTCTTATGAAGTGACTTTCCCTCCCCAAAACCCTGACATGCCTGGAGTGGATGGGCCTGGGAAAGTACCCGACCAGTCAGGTATACATTTTAAAGACCATTCATTTGGATTATCCTGTTGTCTCATTGGGTTAGGACGATCAAGACAATAGGGTGTAAATCTGTTTCAAGACCTTTTTCATTTCAACCTGCCACACATCTGTTAAAAGGAACAAAGTAGTGCCATAGTTTTGGCCTTTTTTAAGCCTCTTGTGATATCAGTCATTGTAGTAGAGTGACTACACTGCTAGTGGCATACCCATATATTTACATTGCTCTCAAACACGAATGCAAGACTTTTAAGTTGATTAATCCACAAATTGAGATTAATATTAAGGTGGTCATGTTTTTCAGGGGCTCTGAGCACAAAGGACGGGGCTTCACCCAGTCAGGACGAGTGGCTAAGGCAATTTGATGTGTCCCTACCAGGCTGTACATTGAAGAAACAAGTGGACATTCTGGCACTTATTAAACAGGTTTGTCATGTCTCTTGAGAACTTTGTGAATTATTGGTCCTTATTGTTATTTCTTTTTATCATATGCCATGTTTTCTATATTTCTTGAAAGCTGTAGATCTTATATGTGCATTCTTCTCTCAGGAATTTCCAGATAAAGAAGACAGCCCTGTCCAGCATTGTTACACAACAAATGTAAGTGACTTGGACGTGCGCCACCTTCCTGCTATACCAGTAGAGGAATCTCCACCCCCATCACCGTCCCCTCCACATCCTCCCCCGTCTGTCGCAGTTCCAACTACAGAAGCTGAACCTTCGAAAAAATCTGCTTCTCCATCCCCAACTCCCTCCAGTCCCACCATTGTCCAGATAAAGATTGAGCCGGAACAAGATGTTGGTCTTTCCATTGACACTGTTCCAACTGAACCAACTGATGTCACAGAGTCTGAAGTTGCGGCTCCAGAGGCGGTCACAGATCCAGCGACAGCCTCTGGAGTTCCAGATCCTGCTGCTCCTACTGAAGACAAGCTGAGTCCCGCTGTCAAGGAGGAGGACTCGGCCACCGATCTAGCACAGCCTCCTGAAGATTCTCCCAACAACATGGAGTCTTCTCCTAAGGCTGTCAAACAGCGCAGGCCTCTCTCCCCTGATGAGGAGGTGGTACATCCCAAAGTGAAAAAATGGAAGGGGATTCGCTGGAAGCGTCTTCAGATTGTCATCTCAATACGTAAGGGTGGATCAAAGAAAGAGAGCAGTCGTGAGGTGTCTGAGCTAATGGAACGCCTGCGCATTACTCTGCGACCAGACAAGCTGCCTCGGGATAAACGTAAATGCTGCTTCTGCCACGAGGAAGGCGATGGAGCCACAGATGGGCCGGCCCGGTTGCTTAACATCGATGTGGACCTGTGGGTGCACCTCAACTGTGCCCTGTGGTCTACAGAGGTGTACGAGACGCAGGGGGGTGCCCTCATCAACGTGGAGGTAGCCCTGCGTCGGGGATTGCGGACTCTTTGCGCGTACTGCCAGAAAACCGGTGCCACCAACAGCTGCAACAGAATGCGCTGCCCGAATGTCTACCACTTCGCCTGTGCCATCCGGGCACGCTGCATGTTCTTCAAGGACAAGACCATGTTGTGCACCCAGCACAAGCTGAAGGGCCCCAGTGAAGATGAACTCAGCGCGTTTGCCGTTTTACGCCGCGTCTACATTGAGCGTGATGAGGTGAAGCAGATTGCCAGCATCTTGCAGCGAGGTGACCGCGTCCATCTGTTCCGCGTTGGTGGTCTCATCTTTCATGCTGTTGGCCAGTTGCTACCATCCCAAATGGCCAACTTCCACTCACCCACCGCCATCTTCCCTGTCGGCTATGAGGCCACACGCATTTACTGGAGCACGCGTCTGCCCAACAAGCGCTGTCGGTACCGCTGCCGCATCAGTGAGGATGAAGGTCGCCCGCTGTTCGAGGTGCGAGTCCTGGAGCATGGCCTGGAGGATTTGCAGTACCGTGACCCCACTCCTGAGGGTAAGAACTTACACCCTGCTCCCGCTTTATGTTACTTAGTATCTCTGTGTTTTATTTTTCCCACTTGAAATAACCACACACTATATTTAATTCACCATCTTTAGGGATCTGGGAACAGGTGGTTCAGCAGGTGGCTAAACTGCGAGATGAATCATCCATGTTGAAGCTGTTCACTGAGCATGTCAAGGGAGAGGAGATGTATGGGCTCACAGTTCATGCGGTCATGCGTATCACTGAGTCGGTAAGAAGATGCAGCAGGAAAAAGTGTCACTTTGTCTCCTGGTTATAATTGAAGCCCTTTACAAGCCGATGTTCACACAAACGAGGGCTCGACATCTCCTTAAAAGTAAACTTGAGAATTGGTGAACAGATAGTTCCATTGATAACAAACAAATTGGTCAAAATTCACTTTTTACATTAAAGTAAATCAGGTACATTTCTGGAAACCAACAAAAGTCACCTGATTAATTGTTATAGACTAAAGCAAACATCACAAGCAGACACGACATTATACAGAAAGCTCGACCAGACTCAGAATTAAGCCCAGTACCTAAGAGCCTGTGGGCTACAGAGCCACACAAGTCTGCTGTGATATGATATAATGGTTATACTGTAGATCAGAGTGCACTATTAACATGATTTTTGTTGCTTTGTTGTGTTTTAGTTGCCCGGGGTGGAGAACTGCCAGAACTACCAGTTCCGATATGGCCGTCACCCTCTGATGGAGCTCCCTCTTATGATCAACCCCACTGGCTGTGCTCGCTCGGAGCCCAAGGTCCCCACGCAGTGCAAGAGGTAGAGCAGCATTATTTTAGCACGAAGCTAGACTTTACGTCACTGTGATTTGCTCAAATCAAAGAGGACCACTAGTTTAAACTAGTTATTTGATGTACAGTTTATCAAAGAGCCTTGCATTTCTAAATGTATCTTTAAAAATGGCTGATTAGCTACTCACATTTTTTTGTCTTTCTTTGTCTCAAGGCCTCACACTCTAAATAGCACCAGCGTGTCAAAGGCCTACCAGAGCACCTTCACTGGAGAGCTCAACACACCTTACAGCAAGCAGTTTGTCCACTCCAAGTCGTCCCAGTATCGGCGCCTGAAGACTGAGTGGAAGAATAACGTGTATCTGGCACGGTCCCGCATTCAAGGCCTGGGTCTGTATGCTGCTAAGGATCTGGAGAAGCACACCATGGTCATCGAGTACATCGGCACCGTCATACGCAACGAGGTGGCCAATCGCCGTGAGAAGATCTACGAGTTGCAGGTACAATAAAACACTGCAAAGTGCACAAAAAGTATTTCTTTGGGTTAAAGTTTAAGGAACCCACAAAAAAAAGGGTTAAATGCAAAAGAAAAAAAGGGGGAAAGTTTGGGGAGGAGGAATATTTGACATATTTTGTTGTTGAGCCAGAGAAGATGTATGCACATTTTCATTTAAAGAAGATTAATTGGGCAACACTTTCAGAACAAAAAGGAAATTTAGGTCTCTAAATGTATTTTATTTTTAAATTATTAAAATTTGTATCAACCTCTTCCTGTTTTCTTCTCGTGACTTAGAACCGCGGGATCTACATGTTCCGCATCAACAATGAGCAGGTGATTGACGCCACTCTGACAGGTGGCCCAGCTCGGTAAGTGTTGATTTGTTATTGGTTGCCAGATTGTAAACCCTTGAGTTCTACATATGTAGTTTTAAAAAAGAAAAAAGTATACTGACCCCCCCCCCCCCCTCTTTTCCAGTTACGTCAACCATTCCTGTGCGCCCAACTGTGTTGCAGAGGTTGTAACGTTTGACAAAGAAGACAAGATTATTATCATTTCCAGCCGCAGGATCCCCAAAGGAGAAGAGGTGCAGTGCGCAGAAAACTGACCACTACTCCCCTTTATTTCCTTACCATTTGTATGTTTTTGAAGTTCCTTTTTAAATCCCAGTAGCCGTTAACCGTCTTTGCTGTTCTTAATTCCAGCTGACCTACGACTACCAGTTTGACTTCGAGGACGATCAGCACAAGATCCCTTGCCATTGTGGAGCCTGGAACTGCCGAAAGTGGATGAACTAAACGGAAGAAAGAAAAATGGAAAATTCCCATCTCACTGGTGCCAGAACACTCCTGCGCCAAAGCCTTTGAATCCTACATAGCCAGTGCATAAGCTGTTCTGAAAGACGTGGAGGAAGGCCGGCCTCCGTCATTGAAAGACTAAAGCGTTGACACCTGTAGCCAAAGGTTTGAAGAGCATTAATCAATAAAAAGCAACCGACCACCTCTGTCAACAGCAGCTTGACGGTGGGGACATACTTTCATGTTTGGACTAGTGAATCACCCTTTCCTCAGCCAAAACCCTCCCCCCCCCCTTCGACTGTTCTCAATAAGCTTACAGTGGCTGGAAAACCATCCTCAACATCTACCAAATGATTCTGACCCTCTGATATCAATACTCGTAGTGCAGAGCTCACCTGGAGCTTCGACAAAAAGCCATTTTTAAAATACTAAGAATGAACTAATGATGCATTTTTATGTTTTAAGTCGGACCTATTTCCTTTCCCACCTGACCACACCTCCCCCTCACCTCCCAGAAATGGCACTTTCCCATCAAGTCATCAATGAAGACAACACGGATATTGGCTAGCTAGACAATCTTGATGTGGCTCTGCCTAAGAACTACATATGATCGATGGAAGAAAAAAAAAAGAGTTAATATAAAATTTGAGATGCTATTGATCTGTGGCTCCAGAGGCACCAGATGTTTTGACTGTGTGGAGTCCCAAGGTGGGTTAGTTGGACCCAGTCTACCTCATTGATTTTAGCGGGAAGTGACTGCTTTGTATAAAAAACTGTTAACTGCTACTGTGGAACGGGAGGGGGGGGGGGGGGTGTTTTTATGGGCTTAGCCTTCTCGGACAAGCAGGGAATCTTAAGCAGCAGGTTTGCTCTATCTACTCTATGCTGATGATGATTTACAATAATGAGCCAACATAATTATTATTCATGAATTGTTTATACAGAGGAAATATATGACAGTTTTGATAAGATATTGCATTAAAATCACAATCAGAAACTTAGCGGGTGTCCTGTATGCCACCAAATCATCCTGGATATTGATGTAGCTTTTTCTTTTCTTTTTTTGTTTATTTATGCATTTCAAAACCATGTTAATTAGCTGTGTGAAAGGACAATAACATCCACCTTTTATGTTGCTTAAAGACGGTAACGGTGCGAGTGAATGGCTCTAGGATCACAGGACGCTGAAGTCCAAAATTTAACCAAGTACACGTTTGCTTGTTGCTTCATACATTAAAGTTCCACTTGTTGAAAACCAGCCGGTAGATGCATGACTACTGTCCCATTAAATGCTTTTTATTCCCCAACAACTCAACCTTTTCACAACTCAATCTTAAACTTTGAATCATGCCTCTTCCTCTCTGTATTATTTAGTGGACTGTTGTTAAACTTTACTGTAGTAAGTCTTCCTCTGCCTGAGTACAGCCTGCAGTGTTTCTACTTCCCCTGTAGTGTGCTTTTCTAGTGCTGGTACTGTCCTCTCGAGGCTGAACTGATGGCAGGGAAAGACTTATTGGAAAAAAGGGCATTTGTTTTCATTTCTATGTAAGATGAATGAAAAAAGTCTTTAAAGGGAGCTTTACTAAAACTCCACCTTCCCATACTACTTTGTTTCCTTCTTCCCCTAACCTAAGACCTCACATGATTTTAAAAATGCAAAGTTGTACAAACTGTATATATAGTATATGCATTAGGGGACAGCAACTCTTTATCCAGCCCCTTTGTAATCAATAAAGTCAAAAGTGTAGAGAAATAAAATTGAAAAAAAAACAACCACTGGATATAATTTTAACAAAGACAAAGCTGTATATAAATATAAATATATGTAAAATGGCAAACTAATATCTTTATGTATATGAACCAGAGTGTTTTGCATTTACCTGTTTTTCTATTAGTGTTTTTGCTATAAGCTCTCAGAGACAAGTTTGTTAAAATAGATATGAGAAAATGTCTGGTCTTCTCCAATCAATTGCGACGAGAAGCCGATGTGATTACAAAACTGTTTGGATTCATGTGGAGGGTCGTTAATTAGACATGAAAATCACGTCTTGCGTAAAGCAGTACAATGGTGCATAGCATTTGTATTTATGTAATAATGTTCGTGTTTATTTTTCTTTTTATTTATGCTACTGCTTGTTTGATTACCAAAACCTGTCCCTTAATCGGTCACAATTGGATTAATATACTCTTGAATGGAAAATCTTGAATTCCCTAGAATATTGTTAGTGTTTTGCTTTTTTATATCTTCCCTATAGAAGTGAATGTGTTGGTAAACCCTGTGAAATGGTTACTTGGCCTAATGTATGTTATGATGTAATACTCAAAGTTAATCCCATACTTAACCTGGTAATGAATTGCACTCTCATAGTATAACGGAGAACTTCTCTGAAGTGGTAGATATTGATCAAGTATCCGAAGCAGCGATATATATATTTTTTGGTATGTTTCTATTTCAAAGGAAGACCATGACGAGACATTATGCCGCTCACTGGATTTTAGCCTGAATGATTTTTAACTTCTCTGAATCTTAATTTAAGTTCTCTGCATATCGTATAATTTAATAAAAGTTTGCTCAAATTGAAGGTTTTTTTTAACCTCACCTACTTTTTAAAAAGATGTTGCATCTGTACAGCAGAGATACTTTTAGGGAATATGAATAAATATAATCATTTTTATTGTATGTGGCATGTTTTGTATGGATATTATTTTGAATTGTACATATTTTTTTCAGGACGCCAGAGGTTGCATCTCTTTATATACAGCTTTCCCATTCCCTTTCCCCCTTCATCTTATTTCTTTGTCTGCTTTTTGTTTCTTGTAAAGGAAAATAAAATGCATTTTAAATATGTGTTCATTTTTCTTTTTTGTAGGACTCAAACGTCAAGCAGCATTTTAACTGGAAATACCACAGAAATATTAGTATATTATTAGGCTTTATATATGGTGTTGTAATGGCAGGACAGCATAACCCCATTCATGCTGATGAAGGCCATGAGATGTAGCTGAAAGCTGTCAAGTGGAACATGAGTTAAGAATTTTTTCAAAGCATTGACATTTAAATGTTTTGATTTTATGATTTCACAAGGCCCATAAAGGAGGCGTTTTGCTTGCTGTTCATACTGACTATTAAGAGATCGCCTCCCAGTGGGCTTACAATGACATACACTAATAAATATCCACTTGATTTGATGATTTAGACTGAAGCCTGGTTACCTTCAGATAAAAAATAAATAAATAAAATTAAATATATATATTTTAAATATATATTTTTTTGCATGCAACAAGTCCTGTGGATTTTGTTCCCCATCAGTTACGCAGGAAACACATTAAGCAAAGCAAAGCTTTTTGTGGCTCCAGAGGAAGCTGACAAACTTCTTGTAGTGATGTCCCTACATTAGCCACCACAAACCAGAATCTCCAAATGAACTGTCTGTGGTCGAGTTGCATTGTGGGTAATGTAGGCGCCAGGGTTTTTAGAAGGAAGAAGAAAGCCTGTTTTAGAGCACGATGTCTGGTGCTGCTGCTTTGATTTTTTTGTATGAACATGACGAATAGTTACAGAAAGCAAAACCTGTTTGAAGACAGACTGGAGAATACGTGAACTTATCCTTTTGACATTTTGAATGGAACACCACAGTTGAAGACACATAAGAAAAAGAGGAATTTATTGTATATCATCTATATACACAAACACTTTTCAACTAATTCTGAAAAGATTTGCACAACATGATTTTTGAAATCTTGTAGAATTACCGATGAACAGGATGTCTGATGGTCATGTACCCATGGCAACAAACCAAACATGGACAGGAGTGTTTTGACAATTTTGGTTCAACTGACAGCAGTCGTCCGTTTCCCCTCCCAGCTCCCCTTTCTCTGATCTGCCTGCTGAACTTTTACCCATGTTAACAGTAGCAGCAACATTTCTGGGGTACACAGCCAATGACCCGAAAACAAAAAGGAAGAAAGAAAACAAACTGGTAGGATGAGGGAAGGACAAGTTCATCTATCTCAGTGCAGAGGACCCAGTGTTTGAGACAGCATGCAAAATGGATAACAACATGACACAAGGATTCTGGATCAAGTGATGACATAACTAACATTAACTAAAGTCCATGTGGACATAACAGTGCAGAGCCCAATGGTGATAAATGTCAGTGTAATACTTTCATAGTTTTCTTTTCTTTCTGCAGACAGACTCAAAGCTGCAGACCACAAAGTAAAATGAAAACATGCAGTTTCACTTTACAGCATGTCAGTCTTTGAAGGTAAAACGCCTCGACTACTTTTCACATCCAACCACATCTGTGTGTGGAGTGTCAGCAGCTGTCTCTCTTTCTGAGGAAACAGCCATTGGCAGTATCAGAATTCAAGGTTACATGACGCTCCTAAATATTCCAGTGTCGATGAGAAAGAGATGTCACCTCGGAGGACGTGTAGAAACGGATCTGCGTTGCTGAGCTCTGAAAATAACTCAACGAGCAATTCCAACAATTATACATAAAAATAAAAAATAAAACTGATGTTGCAGCAGAATTATCTGGGATCAGTAGTACCACCAAATTGCCATGAGAGGAGCAAGTTAAAAAACAAATCCCAGCAGATGATAAAGTCTACTCCCCGGCACGGTTAGAACCCACGCGGAAGGATCGAACATGACTTCTGAAAAAGTACCATTCAAGCAAAATCGCTGTTCAAATGTCACACTGGTGCTTGTGGCATAAAGGGAAACTAAATATGCATGTTTTATATACAAATCCTATGTACCCATCATCAGTAGTGTCTAATGTCAGAGTCAAAAGAAAACACCCATCATGATGTCTTTACACAAAACACAAAAAGATATAAAAAAAAACAAAACAACAACAGTATTTTTCATTGCCATTTCATACGACTCTTATTTGCTCGGTGTGCATGATGTCATCGCGTGTCACCAACTGGAGTTATGGCTCCACATATCTCCACATTTGCACTCAGCATCTTATTAAATGAATGCAACAACCCCTTAATCTAACGTCTGAAACGTGGTGAAGACTTGGACTGACCTACAATTTTCCTATCAAGACTCTGACTTGTCACAATCTCATCTCACAGTGTTCATCAATATGAAATCAAGACTATTAACAAATAAATACAAAGTAAAAACCGTCCCAAACGTTATCCCCGCCACATTTCAAACTGACACCAGGATTGGACCACTTCCGTTATGCGACACCTGCGAGTCTCACGCGTGATGAGGAAGCTACAGTCGAGTGCAACTCGTTTTCTGTTTGTCGGAGGTTCAAGTGAGGGGAATTACAAGCGAAAATAAAGATCGGGCTGTTCATGCTTAGTTTACCAAATGTCCCATAGCCGTTTTTGTCTAACGAACTACAGCCTACACCACAGGACATCTTAGTGTCTTAGAAACATGCTAGTAGTCCAGACACCTTTTTACACACGTGACTAGAAATGGTGCTTCAGCCGCTTTCCTCCTCCTCCTCACTTTCACACACTCTCTCTCTCTCTCTTTCTCTCTCACACACACACACACACACACACACACACACACACACACACACAGAAGACAGTCAGTCACGCACTCACAGCTACAGAAAGTGATGTTGCATGGCCAAAAGATTATGAAGTGTTGTTATTCTTGAGCTTAAAACCCACAACGTTCTTGACTCTTCTGGACAAGGTTAGTCCGTCACGGGACAGATTTCAGAGAGGTAAAAAAAAGATGAAACAACAAAATCCCGTCCCTGTACAATAATAATAATAATAATAATAATAATTCCTGCCATGGGAAATAAAATCAAAGAGAAAAAAGAAAAAAGGTTGAGTGTGATGATATTAACAATGGTAGTGCTGAAGTGTTTGTGGCCCATGGAGAAGGGGGTTTGAAGGGAACAGGGAGGAGACACGAGGAACAAAACAGACGGGGGGTGGGGTGGGGTGACTCTCAGTAGTTTTGGCTAAAAAGGTGAGGTAGGCCTCGTCACAACTTGGAGTGTGGCTTTAAAACTGGCAGGGTTTTCATTTGCAGTCTCTCTTTAGTGTTTGTTTCCTGTGGGAGTGTGTGTCTGGTTGTGCGTCTCCAGCGCGCCTCACATCTTGATGTCCTCCTCCACGCTGAGCTGAGACAGAGTCTTCTTGATGCGCAGGGCCGTCAGTCGGGCGGCTCCATTGGCGTACCAGCACTCCCTCATGATCTTGCCCATCACACGCAGAGACTGCACAGGTAAACAGTGGTTAGATTTCCAAAAAAAAGAAAAAGTTTTAAATTGAAACTTTTGAAAAGTCTGGCTGATGACGACGTCAAATAATTAATAAAATAAATCATTTGAATTTGGCACTGTTTAATCAAATAGAAGTATTCTAAATGTTTTGGGTGTAAACATTTTCTGTAAAACGCAGTCTGATCTGTTTGGCTACATTTAGACGCCAAATCCTTTTTTTTTTCTCTTCTATTATTTGCTCGTGTGACATTTATTTCCATAACAAATCACATGGAATCTGATCTTTTCGCTTCTGATTTGAGCCCCTTTCATACGTTGCCCAAATCAGATATAGTTCTTTTACGTCACTCTAGATCGACATTCGTCACGATTCTGCGCCGGTGGGAGTCGCTTGGTCAATACAAGCATTAATTCAATTAAGACATTTTAAATGTAGCTCTTTATCTCCTCATCCTCGTTGTCACCTGCTCACAGAGGAAAATTAGGCCTGTATCATTAAATTCACAAGTGCGATGCTGACCCCTGCACAGAAAACGATTGAAGAAAAGATATGAAACTGTTGGGACTGTTTATAGGATACAGAAGTAACTGAACACCCAGCAAAATGATACAAATGGCATTAACCAATCAGATTTATTTCAAACTCTGCAACAATAGTGATTTAGAAATCAGCAGTCCACATTTAAATACTCCAGTCAGGACATCCTGTACCGCCCAAAGTGATAACGCACACTTCCTTTGCAGCCCCTCAGTGTATTTTTAGAAACGTGCCGTGCAGCTGTTGGTGTGGAGTGTGAATTACCTCGTAGCTCTGCCACCAGTTGGGCACATTGGGCCTCAGTTTCTGGTCACACACAACCTTCCTCATCTCCTCTATGGAGGGGTCCGAGGGCACGAGGTCAAAGTAGGGCAGCTGGTACTCCTCGTGGATACCTGCGGCACACGGCGGAAAAGCATTCTCAGTTTCTGGTTTCGCGCTGCCGTTCGTCGGAACCCACTCATTTGCACGACTCGGCCGCCGCTCGGGGTCTTACCTCCTGCGTTGCAGCGACGCGCGATCTCCCAGTACACCAGGCCCAGCGCGTAAATGTCGGCACACTTGAAGGAATCGAAGTGTTTCATGTTGATGGTTTCGTCCAGGACTTCTGGAGCCATGTACCTGGGGCGGACGCAAAGGGCAGCACCGAGTTACAGCACCAAGTGAGGATTTTTATATGACCAAGCAAACCTTCAGGGTCCAAATCAGAAAAGTAATGTTTGTGATAATTCATGACGCTGGTCAAAATGTTTTATTTTTTATTTTTTAATTTTTTTAAAAAAAGGACCCTAATATATAAAAATAAACCAAAATAAAAAAAAATTCTGAAAGGCCCAAAGAGTTGTTTTTGTAAAAGGCCACATACTTTTCAAAGCAATTTACTATGCAAAAATAAAATGTTTATTTCATTTTCATAAACTTCTGTGGATAAAAAAAAAAACTGAAGATGGAAATCGATTTTTTAAAAACAGTATTGTTTCACTTTTAGTTTAGAATTTAAAGAAGCAGTGAAACGGTGTTGAAATGTTGGACCTTGTAATGAAGAAACATGTTGGACAGTTCAATAGTGAGGCTCATTCATGTATTTTTAACGGCTCTTAGACACCATGGAGGTCTATGGCACGCACAGGAATGAGCTCAGGCTTTGGCTACACAGACAATACTTGTTATTACGATCTAGTCACTGCTGATTTTGATCTTTTCATAGGATTTGGCTATTAAAAAAAAAAAAGAGCTGCCAGATCCCTGTTGTACACCTCCCCATGTTTGTGCTTATGAGTGAATGAATGTGGAAACATTTACCTCTTAGTGCCCACGCGCTGGTTCGGTGCTATATCGATTGTGTCCGTGATGGACTCGTGGCGAACTGCCAGGCCGAGGTCAGCTATGGCACACATGCCGTTTTTCTTAACCAGGATATTTTTAGACTTGAGGTCACGGTGAGCAATGCCGGGCTTACCTGCAGGCGGAACAGACAACAGCACATCGTTACATTCGCGTCAAAGAGCTCGGCCAAAGCAGCGGAACGCGCGTTCCCGTTCCTGCCCCGGCCGTTCGTTTGTTCACCGTATTCCGACGCGGCGGCTCATCTCACCCTGAGTGCCGAGGATCTCCATGTGCAGGTGTGCAAGGCCGCTGGCGGCTGACAGCGCCAGTTTGATCATGCCCTCGATGGTGACGGAGTAGTGGTTCAGGTAGTCGAAAAGAGAGCCGTGCTCGTGATAGTCTGACACCAGCCACAGCTGAGTCCACGTGCCATTGTCTGAAAGCATAAACATGGAAGTCAATTTGACTGGATTAATGGATAAAATACATTAATCTGCACCTCTTTTTCCATTTAGCTTTTATAGGACAGGATATGAACGTTCTTGTAATCTAGGTGGTCTAGGAATTCACCTTAACAATGCTGCCATACAATTAAAAAGGTGTGTTTTGGATAAATGCCTGAAATGTTCATGTGAGAGTCTCCACGCGGCCCACGAACCCCCTCACCTTTATTGTCTGCTGCGATGAACCCGAGGATGTTTTCGTGGCGCAGCATGATTGTCTGGTAGATCTCGGCCTCTCTGAACCACGAGCGCTCCTCTCTGGACGAGAAGATCTTCACCGCCACATCTCCCCCCCTCCACTTCCCCCTCCACACCTCGCCAAAGCGACCCTTTCCTATTATCTCCTGCAGCACAATGGTCCTAGCCACCGTCCGCTGCACAAACAGGGGCAGGCCTGCAGGGGGCAGTAGAGAGGCAGAGAGGAAAAATATTGGTTTTTAGTTTTGAAGATGTGGAGCGGTGAAAGTACCCCTCTAAGTCAGGAGTGTTGCATCCTTTGTTTGGATATTTATAGAAAACCTTTCTTCTACTGCGGGCAAGAAAGGAGACAATTTCATCCGCATGTCACATGGAGTGGGCAGCGTGTACTGACCAGAGCCTGATCCGGAGGTGGACATGTCGTAGATGAGGTCTTGTAGGGTCTTGTCCTTGGCCAGGTACAGGTGGTCACAGGACGGGTCCTCCACCTCGAGCCTCTGCCTGTGACTGTAGGCCCTCTGGTGATACTGGAACAGGAACACGCCGACCATCAGCAGCACACACAGCAGGAACACGGGCCCCGCGATGACCGCCACCAGCTCCACGGGCCCCCAGGAGCTTCCTGAGCCTGACCAGTCCCCCTCTTTTGTTGGGACTAGGATGGCAAAACAAAAGAGACAGAAGCAGATGAGATTACTTTAAATGTAAGAGTGAAACGGGGCCACCGGTGGGACTGAAAGAGCTCTGATATGTGACGACAGAAGCCTCACCGGGGACTTTCAGGTCGATACTGTTGCAGTAATCTTCATAGCAGCAGTGTGTGTTGAGCAGGCCTTCGGCGCTCAGACAGTAGAAGGGTTGCCCAGGGGGGACCAGGTTGTCCCGGTTGATACAGATGCGTACTTGTTGCTCCTTCCCCTGGAAGTTGTACGTGGAGGCCATGCAGGCGCCGTCCGTCTCGCACTCATAGCCCGTCTTCTCGCAGTTTGTGCAGTTACAACGTAGAGCTGCGGGAAAGGACAGAGAGGGAGAGTTTAGTGAACAATCAGGTGGAAAAACAAGCGTCTTTCTCTCTCCATTCACTCCTGCATTTTGTCCAGCAGGGGGCAAGCTAAGCCCGCAGTTTCTACACAGGACGTGAGAGAGTGTAGTCTCATTCAGTTTGAGGGCATTTTGTGAGGTGCAGACGGAGAGCTCGGGAGTTGAGCAGCAGCAGCCAGACGGCCCCGGCGGCCCTGAAATCAGATCCTTCACTGCGGATGAACCCAAACACGCAGGGTGGAGACGGACCTGCCCGGTGGGACAGACAAAGTGAAACCCAACAAGGGGAGCGGGCTCCTGCCAAGTCCCCAATGCAGCATTCTGCTCGATTCCCTCTCCTCCCGTCTCTCTCACGCAGACACAGAGAGCCGCCGCTGTTTAAGCTAATGAGACAGGAGTTTTATTAAAACGCAGCACACTCCTGCGTGGGGACCCATTAAAGCCGGCACAATGGAACTCCTGCTGCCGCTGTAATAAACCTACGGTGGTCCGTCCACACACTCAAATGAGGTCAGTGCCAGAAAGTCCACGCAAATCTGCCACATCTATGACAGAACCAGAGTCGGCTGGGAAACCAAGAGAGCCGGGAAAACGGCAAACTGATTAGATTTGGAGTGAAATGTGATTTTGAGTCACAGCACACATGCTTCTCATTAGGGGTAAGGTCAGCACAAAAGACTTCTCCCAAGGTTTTCCACGACCAAACAGAGTGCAAAGCAGGACCGGGAAAAGCTAGACGGCTGTGGGACGGTATCTTCTTGTGTGTGTGTGTGTGTGTGTGTGTGTGGGGGGGGGAGGGGGGGGCGTAGCAAAGCTCTACTGAACCCCTGACAACAGGGCTGTGAGCGAGGCATGAAAGGCCACCGTGGGCTTAGCGAAGACCCACCGTACTGACAACAGCACAGGAGGAGACAGAGCAGAGAGGAATTTAGATCCTCATTCTCCTAGAAAAATTAAGAAAAAGAGACTCAGCACCGGTTGGACCCCTGACAATGTCTGGCCCAGAGGAAAGAAAAGATTTTAAGAGTGGCAAGTTTCCCACTAATCCTCTGTGTTGTGTCTTATCCTGAGGGTTTCTCTGACAAGATGAGCTCACTGATCTTCCGTGTTTGTACCAACTTGGGTCTACGTTCAAACTAGGTGTCAGCGGATTTTCGCACAGTCTAGAACCAACCGAGTCGTTACGCCGTCAGGCTTTTCTTCAGCGCTGTTAAGTTTAAAAGAAAAAATGACTGATGCGCTAATTTCAACATCGGCGTGTAAACGTCCAAGTGGCCAAAACCTCAAACCTCTGCGTCACAGGATTGTTTTCCACTCAGATCAACTCTGGGAGGTTTGCATTGTGTGTGGGAGGCTTTTTTGGCGTGTAGCGTGTTTGCTGATGTGTCTCTGCTCGTCCACTGAATGGTAACTGGAAAGAGTCGAGTAATATTTCTCATCTGTTGAGTGTGTGTGTGTGCGTGCGTCTTGCTCTCCAGCAGGCGTGCGGGAAAGTGGCAGGAACTCTTGGTGGAGTGTTTCCAAATTGACTACAGTTCGCATGCAGAAGGAATTTCCTGCAGATTACACAGAGGTGAAGCAGGCTGGGCTTGATAAAGAGGGGAAAAACAAGCCCTGCATCACATCACGCCAATCTGTAGCATTAATGGAGCAAATACTTGAGCGAAATAAAACAGACGACAGGAGGAACAGCTGTCGGTTAGAAAGCTGGGCGATGCTCAAAATTCTGGATTCCCTCCTCCCATCAGGCTCCACTTTTATAGACCTGATGTTTGCTGGTTCTCTGCAAAATAAAATCAATCTTCAGGTAGCGAATCCAGACCCGGAGCCATGTTGATCAATTCATCCTCAAAGTAAGGATGACATTTAAAAAAAAATAAATAAATAAAAAAATGTTTTAAACCATATGTTGTTGAGAGAAACCGCTCTCCACTCTACAGCCGTCCGTACGTCGTAATGTCCTTCACTGTTCCCCACTCACAGGAATCAAAGTAGTTCTCACCACATACATACAGCAAGAAATCAACAACAGCGATCTGATGAGAACACCATGATCTGAAATGAACAGGCGCATCCATCAACGGAGACTCTGTGTGTGGTAAGACAGATGGTGCACAGACATACAGACAGAAGCTCAGGAAGGAAACCAAACATGGCTGAAAATCACATGTTCCCTCCTCGAAACTGCCATGCATAGTTTGCGGTGTACCAAGAGTTTGGTTTGTGGCAAGTCTTCCCTTTCGTTAAAAGGCTACCTTGTGACATATGTGTGCCTTCTTCCACACAAACGAGCAACAACACTACGGGTGGCCAACATGAAGAAAATCCATGACAGAATGTGTCATTGTATGATGTTTTGGACGGATAAATCAACTTGATCCGGCTCCTCCTCACAAATGATGGTCATTTGTTTGGAAACAAGTATGCAAGTCAAATTCTTCCCACATCAGTCCTGCTCATGGGTTTGCCACATTGCCCATTACAATGTAATACAAAAAAGAAAAAGAGAAATCTTTACCGGCTGACAAATCACTGCGACACCACAGTATGTATGTGTGTGTGTGTGTGTGTGTGTGTGTGTGTGTGTATATATATATCTTATCAACCAGCCCTAAACAACATTTCACACAATATGGCACAATGTGAAACCACTAAAATTAAACAATGCCTAAGAAAGAACTCCTGGCCCACCAGCATCTACCCCAGCGCCTTATTGTTTGCAGTGCTCTGCATATCTCACAGGATTCAAAACACAAGTGTTGCAAAGTTACACTTGAAGGAATAATATCGAGCCAGAATGCACATGGATCCGAGTGGAGGCCGGGTGTGTGTGTGCTTTTCTGCGCGAACTCTGCTCTTGTATCCACATAATTGGTGGTCTTTACACTGTTCCTTTGTGTGGAGATTAAGACGACATGAGGAGGGATTGGACGGGCCCTGCACGAACAAAGAGCAGAGCGGAGTGGGGGAGCGCACTGCTGCGTGGAGCAGCGCGGGGGGATGGGTGGCGCGCAGGGACAGGCCAGGGGTAATAGTAACAACCCCCGATGTTTGGGGGGGGGGGCGCTGCTGCTGCTGCTCTGGGCCAGACAGGATGGGGGGCTGGTCCCAAACTGGGCAGGACAATACAGACGGGAGGGGGCAGAGGAGGGTAACGAGCGGGACTTACAGCCCCCCCCAGCTGCGACTGAGGTCTGCCCAAGTGACCAGCTGCGACCATCATTAAAACCCAGTCTAGACTTTGACTTACGGGAGGGAGTAAATAACAGGAAAGAGGGAACAGTGGAGGTAAAAATGAGAGAATGCTGCACAAAAAAAAACAAAAAAGAGCGATCCTTTAGAGTGTGTGAAGTTCCTATCATTCCGTTCGTGTCGAGACAGGAAATGGCAGACACGGTGAGGAAGGGATTAATAAAAAACAGTGTTGCCATAACCAGCGCCGCCTTAACTTGGACCCAACTAAAAAACCACAACACAGTCCCAACTCCAAACAGCTTTACACATTAACCTCGATGACCGCGGCGTGTGTGTGTGTGTGTGTGTGTGTGTATGCAAGTGTACACGTGTTGTTCAGACCTGCTGGTGCAAAGTAACCCCGTCAAAACAGAGGTGAACTTTCCAGTATGGTGCGAAGATAAAAGTCTGTGGAAAATACTCTTAAGCGTGGTTTGCGCAGGGCGGCGGGGGGTTACACAAACAGTGGGTTTCTGGGGGCTAAGCGACGCAGACAGCCAGTACGTGTGTGTGTGTGTGTGTGTGTGTGTGTGTGCGTGTGCTTGTGTACAGGGAGCAGGGCACCATTACCAAAATGCACTGCCTTGAAATTAGAGCCATACAGATACCAGACTGAGAGCTGATCAAGACAAGCAGACGCCACCAGACAGTGTGAGTGCACGGCAAATACACACACGCACACACACACACGGGCACACACCACAACTGTGTCCTAATCAATGCTAGGGGAAGGAGGAAAGTCATTACCTTTGTCTGCATCTCAGGGTCAGATTACTGATCTGATTCTAAAGTGAAGTCTCTGGGGCTCTGGCTGCTTCTACTATCTCTACCAACCTCCACCTCTAGGCTACACCCCATCCTGTCTGTCTGTCTGTCTGCTGCCCAGGACGAGCCACAAAGTGCGGGTGCACCCACTTTGGACTTTATGCCGCTGCTCAAATTCCCAAACTGCTCAATGTTGCCTCTATAAATGCCCACGTACATTGCGGTACCGTGAGGCAATGCATCTGCCATGTGACTTGAGCTTAAAACCCCTTCTGAGTATTAGCAGACTGGAGCCGTAATCACTCACTCTTTCTACAATGCTTGAAAATGTTTTGCCCTGGCAGCAGCTACAGCCGGATATCAATCCTCAACGCTGCTGGCATCACGTGTCTGGTCAGATTTGTAATTTTGTTAACTAGAGCTACAATGATTTTCTGATTAATGGATAGAAAGCCAATTAAACTTATTAAGATCATTTATTAATTGGGTTTTTTTTTCCAAGAAAAGAAAAAAACCTAATCAAATTCTTGTACGTTTTGCTTGTGTGAACATTAAACAGTTCAGAACGTTGTCTTCTTCGTAAAAGTGAAAAACAAAAATGATTTTATAGAAAAACTCTCAACATAAAGTATCATAAGTATCATTTTGTAAATATACAAAAACTCAAATAATTCCCATCTCTAGCTACAGAGTAGGATAACTCCATATTATTTGTTGTCAACAGAAACCAAATAATATTTCACAAAAGACAACTGACAAGAAATAAGGAATGAAACAAAAACTTTATAATGTATCCTGTTCAATGTGGAAAAACTAAATAAATGATGATAATCTAATGTTATTGTGCAAACATGCGTAATCGGATAATGTTATACCACCAAAACAACTTCATGTGGTTATCATCATCAAATAGTCCAGCCCTGGCGCTGTGTTGATGTAAGAAATACACACGCTGATATTTGATAAATGATGTTTACTATTTTAAATAAATAATTTTAAAAAGGAGTAACTTTGCATATTGGAGTTTATTGCCAGGGTGATTGTTTTACTGCCAAGTGAAACACACAGGTTCTGTTTAAGCTAACGTCACCGTGGAGGCCCAAGAAAGGTGGAAATTGTACTGAAATTGAACTAGTTAGATAATATACGCTCATACTGTATTCCCAAAAGCTAAAGATTTCCTACTACTCTGGATCACTACAATCAAAGCAAATCACTGTCGAGCAAGTGTAGGAGAAATCTTAGTAGACTGCACAGCTTCCAGCATAAACTGAGGAGGCAGAGCAGGTCTACTCTACATTCCAACAACAGCCGAAAAAACTACTCAAACACCTCTACAAAAAAAAAGGGACATGTAATGGAGGACGGGTGTCGGGTTTGGTCCTATAGACAGGAACTCAAATAGCTACCGGGTCTGTCTGGGTGTACTGTGACAATAACAACCCCTTGCTGCCTCCAAGTACATTTAAAAAAGGTATGGCACAAAAAGCTGGTGTCCTTTTACCACCGACGCATATCGTACAAAACCCCTCTAAACAAAGACAGAGCGGTCTGAGTAAATTCAACAGCACGGAGAAGTGGGCAACCGAAGGTGAAATTGCCGGCTCTGTCGTGGTTGTAATCTCTTGTGGTCCAACATCAGTAATGGTGGAGCTGGGTCAGTCAGAGGCTACGCTGTCTGCTATGGCAATTAGGGCTCTGTGCCTCCCGGCCAACGGAGGTCATTAACGACACTGGTCATTATGGGGAGGGGGAACTAGACCACCCCAAACCTGACCTTAACCTGATTGGCTCAGTGCCACATTAGAGAAACTGCTGGTAAACACAGATTCCTAAAAAAAAAGGAGAGGAGTCTGGAGCTGGAGAGTATCCTGAATTTTTTTTGTACAGAAGATCTGCACCTATAAACATATCTATCTAGAACAGGCATCGACAACCGATACACATTTAGGAAGACAAAGAAAACAACTTTCCCCTTTTCAAGTTTAAGCCGGCTGGAAATACTACCTCATCCACCGCCCTCCCCTGTCCAAACTCTCTTCATCTTTACAGACACACACTTTTAAACCCAATAAGTTTCCACCTTTCTCCGTACATTCCCGTGGCTCTGATCTGATGGGCAGGTGCACACACGTTCCGATCTGACTCGCTCACGCTTCCGCCACCTGAACTCCTTCACACGAGACAGCACCTGTAGCGGAGTTTGGCTCTGCACCGGCAAGCGGAGAAGTAGGGACTCTTCTGTTTTCTTTGATTTTACACAGAGGCACGCCGGGGGAACGACAAGACTCTGGCATAGCCTAGATAGTGTGTGGAAGGGCTACTTAAAGTGAGTGCAGAGTTCAAGAGATAGCAGGAGCTCAACTAACCAAAGGCCTTCCTTTAACAGAGCAAAAGGTAAATAAATAACACAGCCCATGCTGAAGCCTTCTTCAGCAACCTATGGTGGCAGCGAGTAGGTGACACATATAACAAAAGACAGATAAAATTCTGATAAAGCACCCGGCCTTTTATATGGAAGAGATCGAGACAGGAGAGGGCGGGAGGAAAAGAGAAAGAGAGGGACGCGCCCTACCTCACGGCAGTGTGGTTGACAGTGCCCATATCACATTGCTATTGTGTTCAATGCACCCAGGCAGACTGCGTCACGCAGGCATGTAATGCCCATAACACCGGTGACTCCTAATCCTTATGAAGTCAACAACACGTGACAGATTCATCAAACCGGTGAATAAAGAGCATTCTCACAACAAAAAAAAACACACACACACTACACTTGCCACAGGCCCGGAATCTGCTCTGGCGTAGTGACTTTCAGGTTTGTCTGGTTTCAGCCCTTGCGTGGTGTAATCCATTATATTGTGTGAAACCGTGGCTCCAGACAGACTTGTGGGGCCCCTCACACGACAGACCCTGCCAGCTGGACAAACCCATCATCACCCCTCCCCCAGGCCACACACCCACCCCCACTTTCCCCTCACACATTACTGTTAGTGTTGGAGTAACCCAGTCAAACAAATTGACCACTCGGGTGTGATGATTTCCCCTGGCATTCCTTATATGAATTGATCAACCTATGGTGTACTGCACATAAACTAAGCAGAGGGGGGATATTTATACGACTTGTTGGAAGGATGACTCCCTGTTCAAAGAACAAGACACACTGAATAGATGACAATGCAGTCAGGATATTTATTCTGGCACACAGAGTGGAACTTTGTCTTTTTATTACTTAGTTTCTCCGTTGAGTGGCAAGTTGCAACAGGTTAAGACGGCCTCAAAATTCAGACATCAAGGGGAAGAGGAGAAAAGGATGTGGGGTGTGCGTAATCCGTGCGTGTGTCTTAAACGGAAATCTAATAAATCCTAATGTAAAAGTGTTTGGAGAAAAGTCAAAGATGAGCAGACATCCACCAGGTTATTTCGACATATGCCCATCTGAGGCTGAGGTGTGGAGTATCAGCTGCTCCAGCAGACGGGGAGGAATTCACACTGAAGCAGCCCCACAAACTGGCACCTCAAAAGACCCCACTTGCTACATTTCCATCACAATAAACCCAGACTTCAACTCTGACTTCTGTCTGGGATGGCTGAATGCACGGCTGTTGTCACCCTATGCCAGCATTCACTTTCTGCTGGAGGCCACTAAGCAGCCTTTTCACTCCTTACAAATGGGCACCAATGGAAGAGCTGCCAGTGTTTACTCTCAAAAAACACATTTCATGCACAAAAGTAGGTTAGGCCTTCATTCAGGGACTCCTTTCTGCTCTGCCCTGCGTGGAAACCAGTGCACACACCATGTGACGACACTGTAACTGACCACACTGCACATGTTTAAGCAGCCTGCTATCATTACAGTGTTGTCCCCGAGCAGCAGTGATAAGCAGTCACAAGCCAACAAGGGATTGTTGTGTAAATATGTTAGCATACCAGCGACAAATAACTTCACCAACAGCAGACTGTAGATTAGCATTCGCCACTTGGCGAGCCCATACGCCTCGAAAAGACCATTTTAATTGCGTCTTGAAGCTCACAAACACAGCACAATTATCGACAATATTCAACTTTTAACAGTTCGTTATCCAGTTAGCTAGCCAACGTTAGCAGGCGCCTCGAAACAAACAGCCCCACCATGTTGTTGTTGTTTAGCTGCTTAATAAAACACGTCGGGTTCTGTCAGTCGATTAAAAATCCCCATCAACCACAAACAAAGAAAAAAAGCACGACTTTTGGTTGGGACAAACCGCAACCGTGGTTTAGAGGTCGGCGCTAGCTAGATACGGAAAGCCAAATCCCTGATACAGAGCGCCATGACGATGAGCGACAACAGGCGATGCCCAGTCCAGGAAAACACATCGAGACAAAAGCCGGAGAGGTGCTCAGCTGAAACTTACCATCACCGACAGCCGCCGACCCGAACAGGGCCAGCAACGTTAGGGCAATTCGTTTTAGAGCCATTTCTTCAAAATTCCCATCTCTCCGCGATGAAATGCGACCGAAGTGTGTCGTTATCGACACGACCAGACCTGAAACACAACCACAGTCCGACCGCACGCACCACACCGCCAAATAGTAGCCAGCCAGCCAGCCAGCCTGGCGAGTGACGTGTTTAAAGGGGTGTGTGTGTGTGTGTGTGTGTGTGTGTGTGTGTGTGTGTGTGTGGAGGGCTGGCTGCCGCACGTCCCTTTCTGCCGCCGAGGTCAGGGCTGTCGGTGTGTTGTAAATAAAGAGCCTTGGCTGAGTTTCAATCTTCCAGCCTCGCATTATCAAAACACAAAGTGAGCAGCATCAACGCAAAAAAATATGTATATCTTTTGAGGGAAACATCTCTCGTTGACTTTCTATGTCTGCAGTAGCGTTGCTTGTCATTATATTGTGGTTGAAGATTGACAGATTAAAACGCTGGTAAAGTTAGTGCAGATGGGGTTACACATCCAGTGCAATTTTTATGTTGCTTTTCTCTGTAGTTATTTTATGAGCATTTGTAAAATCGAGATCATAAGATATCATTTATATCTTATGCAATCACTTATCTTGATTACAGTGGGAGCAATGTGTTTTCCATGCTTTTATGGATGAATACATTGAACCTTGATCGAGGTCATTACATAACAGTGAACATTTGGTGAGTAATCGATTTGAAACAATGTATTCAGGCAGAAAACGGAGTGTGATGGGCCATCTTCCAATGTTATTTCTAGCTGACTAAAAATGTAAAATCATAAAATGTTTCTATCTGATGTCGTCGTCATTGCTGTTGCTCAAACATACACACAGATTTAATTATCTGAGTTAGTATATTATTAGAAAACATCAAATTATTCTCCTCATTCAGTTTACTTTCTGTGACGATACTATTTCTATGTCCTAAAGATTATGACAGAGTAAATACAGTTTTAATTCGTTTTAGCATTCTTGATTTAATTTGTTATTGCTGTATGCTCTTGGTGATTGATCTATTGGAAACAAATATATATTCCACTATTAGTATTACTAAAAATGTAAAATCAGGAAATGTCTCCTTTAATGAAATATGTTTCACACATGAACATAATGTTTTAAAAAAGAGAAAACTGTCAAAGAAATCTGACAGCTTTGTCATTATCTTGGTCAATAAACAGCAAATTCTGACTTCTTCTCTACATTATTGGTTACGTTTCTATGATTATACAATGATTTTAGGTCCTGAGGATTATGTGAGACTAAATGTGTTGGGTTAATTTGTTTTTCCCCCCCAATCTGTTTATTGGTTTCAAGGAATGAAACAGACAGCAACAATACAAAGTGGTTACATGAATTTCATCTGCTAGGGTTAACTCAATTTTGATTACTTTGAGGCTATTTCTTGGTGACTGATCTATCTGCAAAATAACATTTATTCATGGAACAAACTGGGCCTAACAAAATGTGTACACAGGGTCAGTCACCAAACTCATGACTCTAATTTAAACTACGCTACGTCTAAATTCAATGTAGACATTTGAAGTGAGGGATAACATAATCCTCTAACGCAAATGAAGGAGGGATCCAATGTGTCTTATTGGTGTAAGTTAGAAGAAGCAGGGCAGTGATAGGCCTTACATGCAAAGCAGGTGACAGTGGGACTTCCTGTGTTTGTCCTGGCAGCACCAGTATTAGGTGTCAGGTGTATAGTCACGTATCCACACATTCCCATTCAGTGATCAATTATCAAACAAATCCCTTATTGATATTATAGCTCTGGGGCACTGCAGCGGTCCAATCTATAATAGTATCAGCTGTCCCCTGATAAGAACCTATGAAACCAATTTGTTGCTGTCTGCATAAAAAAAAGAGCCTGCTACATTTTATCCCTTATTGTTCCAGTTTATCTCAGATCACATATCAGCTGCTCTATCAGATTTTTGAGAAAGCTACAGCCGCTTGCAGTTTTTGTTTACGAGAGTGTCCAGGGTTTTTTTTTTGTCAGCTTGGGTACCCGGCTTGTCTATACCTTGAGGATGCAGCTCAGGAAGAGGTGAGTCATGCTGTAACCAGATGTATTTGGGACTTGATCTGTGCCTGCTTTTATCATTCGTCCTCTTGCTAGCACTCTCACTGATCTATCCTCAAGCCTAATTGTGTCTACATAGTCTCCTCTGTGGCTTTATATCTGTCCATTATCGGCCCTGTCCAATTTATCTATCTATTTCTTCAGTGCACGTTGTCTGCTGAACAAATCCCTCTGTCTCTACCGAGCCATTTGGAATGATCCCACTGTGAGAAAGAATTCCCAGAGGAGGGAAACAGAGGGGGAAGTGAGATGGGCTTCTGCACTAACAGACAGGGGGTTTGGCCTCTCTGATACTTGAACAACCCCCCCCTGCAGTGTTAAAAATAACCAGCTCTTCATCTGACTGACCAGACAGACTGGGGCTTTGAGGGAGTATTATCTCTCTGGAGTTTGTTCAACAACCAGGCAGACAAAGACAAAAAACACACAGACACCCACACACACACACACAGACATGTACACGCTAACTGAAAAATAAGAGCAAGCAGCACAGACACAAAAAGAAAACATTGGCATTCAGATATTACAAGAAGGGGACAGAGCTGATACAGTTATTTGGTTGTTTTGGATATTTTGATTCTTGTTAGACAGTTTGTGTTCTTTGCGACAGTGTGACATTCTGCAACCTCAAACTTGTTGCATTTATACTTCGTTTTGACCACATTTCATCAGATAGACATCATTTTCTAGTGTTTATAAAATGAGATCAATCTGACACCTAGTCATATGGTTGCCAGGGTTAAAGCTGAAACCAAATGGTTGTGGTTGGATTTGTGACTCAAACAAGTCATTCTGAAAACAAAATGATTTCTGCAATATGTCAGATTTCTTTCCTTTTAAAACAGGATGTATCAATTCATTTGAAATGACGACTCTCAGATTAGATGGACCGGAATGTTTGCCTTCTTCCTTTAAAAATTATTAAATAAAACAACAAACGGAAGGTTATGTTAGTATTTTTAACATATATAGAAATTCACATAAATAACTTCTGTCTTTTACATGTTTGCCATTCAGGCTTGTCTTCCATTCATCTGTTTATATTTTCCAGTTTAGCGTCTCATTGTGTTAGGCTAGTGTGACTGAGAGAACATTTGAACATGTTATCTTAATAACATGTTACTTTTCATGCAAGTGAAGTGGGCTATTATTTAAATAAGATTTTGTATATAAGTCCTGGAAAATAATAAATCCCCTTCCTTTCTCTGACATTGGTGACTGATGATTACAACTTCGATGTTATGATGAAATATTGGTCTTAACGTTTTTGATTCATAACTTTAAAGTTATGCAATGTAAATGAAAACACGATTGCAAAACCGATTACACTGTAAATCTCCCATGGTAAGCTGCACTGCTGTAAGCAACATGGATAACTGTTTGTCTATCATCTGATGACCTCTGCTGGTCAACCAGAGAATTGCAAACATCAGTGGTACAAACAAAAGTATTTACAGGGCAATCTGTTGAAAAATACAATCCTTTATTCAACATATGCCATACTACATGTCTGTTTGTGAATTCCTTTACTGACCATAGTAATGGTGATGGTACATTTGAGTCCTACAAAAATGTAAAAAAATAATTTGACAAAGCTGTGTTTTCAAAAAAGCATATAAAATTTGTCTTATTGTCGAATAATAGAAAATAATACCCCTTTTGAAATATATTTACAATAAACCCAATGGTGATGCAAGACAACAGCTTCAATGCCGTTAGAATATGTACAACTAAATAGCTCAATGTGTCTGTGTGCAGATAATAAATGTTCATTCTATACAAGTTAACTATGCTTACACAATTATTGCTTACATATTTCCTGTATTCATAGTTAAAGGTGTTTATGTTCTCAGTGACTTTTTGTGGCTTTGGTAATAATGGGAAAACCCATAAGTGCAATTTTTTACTGTGTATCAGAGAAAGTACAGAATGACATAGTCTTCCTCCCAATAAGACGATGAGTAATTGTGCTGTGCTAGATTTTCCTTTCTGTCAGGACGATGGGGGATTTAGACAATGTGAATAAAACGCCGCTTCTGTGGAACAGCTTTGGAATTGTTCAGTTAATTATTCTGCTGTAGAAACGTCTGACGTCTAACTTTTATTAGCTGAAAATAACAAAAAGAAAAATATCTTAATATACATTGATCTTAATAGTTTTCTTTTTGGGGCCTCTTGGTTTGAAGCACCAGAAATATAGGAGATGAAAATTAGGCTATGCAAAAAAAATTGCCTTGGGTGTGAGCCAGTCTAGACACTACCGCTCAAAGTCATATGGTTTTAATATAATGCAGTAACTGTGTGAGTCATTAGCTCAAAATATGCTAATGATATGGACCTCGTCCTGTTAGAATGTGGCGCAAAGTCCCTTTGAGGCATTCTCAATCTTGTGTCCCTGTTTCATCCTGGTGGTCTGGTCTAGACGTCACGCTTGAGTTTCTCGATGCTGAAGTCACTGTCATGGTCCAGTTTGGAGAGTGTCTTCCTCACCCGCAGTGCTGTGAGGCGGGCCGGTGGATTCTGGTACCAACACTCCTTCATGATCTTCACCATGGCCGAGAGAATCTAGACACACAGAGACAAATGTAAAATACCACCACACTGTTGGTGTTAAAGCACTATATGGCACTGTTATCATGTGTGCTATAGAGAATGTGCTCTACATTTACCCATTTGAAAGTCTATGTGAGTACATCATCATGTGCGTCTGTTTATGTGTTTGCTTGTGAGCCTGTTCATCAGCCTGTCTAAATTTGGTAATATGTGGTTGCTAAAAACCTGCACTGAGATTTTCACAGACCTGAAAAATATAACTGTGTGTGTGTGAGTCTGTCAGGTGACCTACAGGGTCGAAATGGAGCCTGTTGTGCAGACTGGGTCTCTGCTGGTCCACACAGACCACCTTCTTCATCTCCTCAAAACTGGGATCTGAGGGCACAAGGTCAAAGAAGGGAGGACGGTAGTCTTCCACGATCCCTAAAATAATAATAAGAAAAAATGAAAACTGGAGAAAAAAAATCGCAACAACAATCTTGGTTGGGGGGTTTTGGTGGGGTGGTCAAGAGACAAAAACACAGACTGTAATGTTAAATAAAACTTGTTATCAACCTCACAAACAGATAACCGTTAAACCCATAAAATTCTACTCATACATACAAGTTTTATAAAGTATGTTTGACTAAACAAGAGAGTAGGGAAAGATATCAATTCCCTGGCGACTACACTGGGACGGAGATTGGCAAGGCCTGCTCTGAGCGTGTGTATGTGTGCGTGGTTTCTTGCGTGAGAACATACGCGCAAAGTTATGAATGTCTATCCATCTGGACTTGGTGTGTTTGTGCATGCGTGTGTGTGTGTGCGCGCGCACGTGTGTGGTTGTTGTGCATAAATGTGTGCCTGTATCTACAAATGTGTGCACGGGCATCTGGACTATGTACAAGTGAGTGCTGACACCAGATAAGACTGTTTATAATTACTGCTGCGCTAATCATGAGAGAGGATAGTAGAGACAGACACAGGCTAGGAAACCACTGGAGTGCTGAGAGACATGGCACTAACTGCCTCTTATGTATACTTCACAAGACCCAGGCAGACATGACAGAAAAAGCACATTCTCAACATGTTGTGCCTGAGAAGATGGGTCATGTAGAACAGATCCACTGATATATACATACACTGTGTAACATTATCTCTGCCAACGACTGCAAAGGCACAGCATTTTAATAGGCTGTTGCATCCTTACCGTTGACAATGGTCCTGCGTGTAATTTCCCAGAAGACCAGGCCTAGGGCCCAGATGTCAGTTTGCTTGTAGGACTCAAAGATGTCCATACGAATAGTCTCATCCAGCACCTCAGGGGCCATGTAGCGCTTGGTCCCCACACGAGGGTTGTTGCCCACATCGAGGTAGTCATGGGACTGAGAGTGTATCACAGCCAAACCTTCAGAGAGAGTATGCATAGAGCCCAGATGCAACCTTTTCATTTACAGTGAATCACCAACGTTGATATAAGCATTAGCTGTATTGTCTCAACACATCGATTGTAACCATCAGCAGAATTTGGAAACAGACACGACTAGAAGTCTCGTGGATTAATTGGGGTTTCGCCCTCCTTGCTTCTGCACAGCCCTCACCTAGGTCAGCGATGCAGCACTGTCCGTTCCGCTTCACAAGGATGTTTCGGCTTTTCAGGTCTCGGTGGGCGATAGCTGGCTTTTCCTGGGAGCTGACAATCTCGGTGTGGAGGTGGACCAGGCCACAGGCCACAGACAAGCACATCCTCAGGCAGCTCTCAGGCTCCAAGCTGCTGTACTGCAGGAAGTCGTAGAGAGAACCCAGCTCATGAAAGTGGGTGACGAGCCACAGCTGGGTGCTGGAATTCTTGGATGTCATGTCAGAGGCTATGAAACCTAGAGGCAGAATAGGAAATATTTCAATGTGTGCTTTTTGAAATGACACTGCACCTTTTTCTGGACAGGAAACACATCACAAGAATGATTTCTTTGGAACTTCAATCTGCTGCCGTACCCAGTATGTTGTCCTGTCGCAGCTGTACAGTATTGTAGATCTCTGTCTCTCTGAACCAGGACTGCTCGTCCCTAGAGGAGAAGATCTTGACAGCCACACTCTCCCCCATCCAAGTTCCTCTCCATACCTCCCCATACCTGCCTTTACCTGGAAACAGAGAGACAAAATTACTCAAAGTAATAAACAAACCAGGGCAAAGAAGAGCAGCAGTGGTGAGGAAGGAGACTGACCGACACACTCGACAAGTGAGATTTGTCTGGCCATAGTCCTTTGGACCAGATAGGGCAGCCCTGTCCCACTTCCTGATGTACAAAACTCATCAAAGATATCCTGGAAAAAGAGAAAGAGACACAGAAATATTCAATATGTCCAAAACTTGAAAATCTTTTGACAGTATTTTGTCTTATGTCTAACATCAAATGTCTCTTACCCCGTATGTGGGGTCATCTCCATTAGGGACCTTGAGCATAGTGACATCATGGTCCTCGGTATTTATCAGTTTGCAGTGTGCGCGTCTATAGCGCAGGAACAGCACCAAGCCACACACACTGACAGCTATGATTAACAGCAACAAAGACAATGTGATCCACAGCGCATGATTGGGTTCTTGGGGCTTTTCATCTGGATACACAAAAGCATTCAGGCACACACACACACACACACACAAAGAGAAACAAACATTTTTGAGTTTGTGAGGTCAGGTGAGAACATTTCGGTACATTTAGAAGCAGAGGTTTTAGTTTTTGTTTCACACTAATAGCAGGACATGCATCATCAGTCCAAAAAAGGAAAGTCAGACAGAATCAATTTGCTCTAACTGACCACAAGGGGGGGACCAGTTACTATCCTGAGGGAAGCTTTGAAACTGCACTGAGCTGTGGAGATGAGCCTGAGAGGACGTGACACTTAAATAGGAGGTGCAATGTGATAAATTATATCGTTCAAATATTATTAAGCAATGGCTAACATTGGGTACTGACCAATGTTTGGAGGTGGTGTGGTAAAGGCGTTGCACTGGTTATGATGGCAGCAGTTGACATAGAAGCGCTCAAAGCTGGTGAAGCACTGCTCCCTGTAGTTATCTGTGTAGAAACAGCCCCTCTCCTCATGGCCGTGCACCCAGGTGTAGAAGCAGATGTCTCCTCTGCAAGTTCCATTCACGCATGTGCCTTTGTCATTCTCGCATATGCACAGCAGCTCCCCATCGTCTTTGGAGTCTGAAGAACAAGGGAGTACACAGGGACAGTGTTGACAGAAAGGCGAGCACGCATGTGAAGGCACATGGGCACAAAACGAGCTGCATGCATGCATGTGCACATATAATAGCTCATTCTTAGCAGTCAATAACAAACTGAGAAACCTATCGAAGATGATTTATCTGAGAAATGTGAAAGACCAAACACACTCCGAATTATTATTGAACTATTAGCAGTAGTAAGATAATAAGCTGTACTTGTACAGAGACTTTGGTGTGTGTGTTTTTGGAAACCCTAGTGGTAATAGAAAGACATTATGAGTTTATATTCGACTCTCTTCGACTGTCACGCAACACATTTTCTTCACAATGCATTTCATGACAGGTACGTAGGGTACACGCCGCCTGCCTGGGCTTTTTTGGTGGAAATAGCTGCTTATTGTTTTACGCTGGATTGTTGCGCACTAAAAGCTAAAAGCATACTCAGTTGGTTCCACCACACTTGTGACCCCTTCACATCAGAATCACGTGGCTCAGTGTCAGTGTCAAAAGCTTCCTTTAACAGAGCGTTAATTGAGTGGAACAAAGTGAATGCTTTTTACAACACACAACACTGTCTACATCTGAGCATTAACTCACCTGCGTGGATAGCAGAGAGCCACAGAAGCGTCCCAGCAAGCACCACCGTTTGCAGAGCAGAGCTTCCCATCACTGTGAATCAGGAACAAAATAATTTGTAACTGTTAATATAATCAAGGGATGATAGCGCAATTACTGTACTCCTTATTAGCAACTGTCATAATGAGAAACCAGAGATTTAATGTGTGGCTAAATAAGGCCATTTCCCTGACATCGTAACTGCTACGTGATTAAAATTTACAGACTGTAACTTGATAGTGTCTATTTACATTTACATTTACATTTAGGCATTTAGCAGACGCTTTTATCCAAAGCGACTTCCAAAATAAGAGCTTTACATCAAGTGCATAGAACCATGATTGAAAACAACAAGACGTCTCA
>JAVQJD010052641.1:0-20225 GCA_036023655.1 Nannoperca australis | reverse complement strand
GTGTCTCTCTGTGTGTCTCTCTGTGTGTCTCTCTGTGTGTCTGTGTGTGTGTGTGTTAAGCACTGTTTATCTGCCACCAATTACCTCGCCCTGCCACAAGAGACACACACTGGATAAATGGAATCTATAAACACACACAGGCAGACTCAGGCACACACACACACACACACACACACACACACTCTCTTTCAGGGTATGCACTCAGGTAAATATGCACAGTAATACAGCAAGCAGGACACACACACACACACACACACACACACACACACACTCAAATACACACACACGCCTACACATACACACATACACACTCAGAGTAGCTGTCTTATCAGTTTATGTTGGTGTGACTGGAGGATTTAGTCACATGACCTGCAAGACAGGAGCAGCCAGGCGCCAAAACTAATTTCCACCTTCAAAGACTCCCTTATCTCCTCAGACGCCGTGTATATAAAAATGTGTGTGTGTGTGTGTGTGTGTGTGTGTGTGTTTGCCTGCATGTGTGTGTGTGTGTGTGTGTGTGTGTGTGTGTGGTTGATGATCTGATGTCCTCTGACAGAAAGACTCGCAGCAAATCATGTATCACTGTCTCATCTGCATCAGCCAGGCACACACACACACACACACACAGAGAAAGAAAACAAGATAGAGAGAAACAGACTGAAAGATGGACAGATCAGGGGAAAGGTTACACACACACACGCAGCAGTGCAGGGGGAGGTGGAGACAGTAAGAGCGAGGGAGTAGCAGATAGGCCAAGTGAAGGATGTGAAGCTTGCAAAGAGATGGGAGGGAGACACAAAGAAGAGCCGCATCTGATTCAGTGTCATATTTCTTTCAAACAACAGATAAAAGCCTTCGGCCCTCACAAAGCCAAAGTTCAGGATGATACAGAGACGAAAAAGACAACAATCTGTATTCCAACAGCTCGTGTTTCACAGGAGCTTCTGGGGAAGCAGCTCTCCTCCGACCTGTGAAGGAAAATATCAAAGGTGAGCACAAGCAGAAAACAACCAGTTGGAAAAACACCACACCTGGAGGTACGAGGTTTTCCAGCGACAGCAGCAGCGGTGGTGTGTTGTATATTTCATGGTGCTCTTTTGAAGTTACTACATTTCCCACCGGCTCTTCAAAAGGTCGAGTCTGCAACTGCGTTTCATCATCCCTCCCCCCACCACCACCATCACCACACCCCACTCCCCCGTACACCATGACTTTCTCCATCTCCTCACCATTCTCACTGATGTTTCACTCATGTTGTATTCTCTCTGTTCGCCCCCCTCTTTCTCTGTCAGCTGTGATTTCTTTCAAATCAGATGAAAATCCGATTGAGATCAGTTGAAATCAAATCACATTTCACGCTCTGTGACAGATCCGCGATGCTCAGGAGGAGAGGCCCAAAGACAGCAGGGACAGAAGGGTGAGAGAAGAAGAGCACGCTCCTTCCAGACCAACAAGATGAACCGCAAATCAAAACAGAGATCAGAGGAGGATATAATATCTATGTGTGTGTGTGTGTGTGTGTGTGTGGGTGTAAAGGTGAGAACAAGACTTTGTGTTATGTGCTTGTGACATATGCTGGGTGTAAATGCTCGTTTAAGTGAACAGTTGTGCTTCCTGGATTCATTATTTCCAGTCTAATTGTCTACAAGGAATCATTTCCATAAAAAACATCTGTATAATGTGAAATAATTGCAAATGAGCTAACAGATTTACAGGTGAGTCATAGTGACGACAGCATCGTTAGCTGTAATTGGCCTGCTAATGATATACACAAAGTCATTGTGTGTCCATGTACTGTATGAGTGTGTGCAGGATATTCTTCATATGTGTGACCTATTTGTTCATGTGTGTCCTTGTGTGTGTGTCTGCACTGCTGTGTGTGATTTGTTGTCCACATCATATCCATTAGCATCCTTCTGACCTGGAGCGTTTCCAGCCAATCAGATTTTAGTGTGCTGTCAGCAGGTGTCGTCAGCTCGCTGTGAGATTTATCAAAGTGACGGGGCACACCGCACAGCACGACAGCAGCATTTGTCTCTCTCTCTCTCTCTCTCACTCTGCACCGCACGCACACACACACACGCACACACACACACACACACACACACACACACACACACACACACACAGAGCACCGCATGAGAATCACATCAGAATCACTTTATTTACTGCAGAAGCAAAAGAGAAATATTGAGTGGGGATCTCACAGCATACAGACTCACGATATGAGGCCAGCAAAATACCAATAGAAGGAAGAAGACGAGGAGGAAGAGGAGGAAACAAGACAGAAACAAAACGACGAAAAAGAATGTAGCTTGAATCGCTTTACAATAACGAGAAACAAGAAACACAGATACCGGTTGAGCAAAATAAGTAACTATTATTAGTGATAGTAGTAAATCTTTAAGACAAATGAAAAATACAGAATAACATCAGTAATGGTAATAACATAAACTATGAAAGGACCAGGGATGGGAAATTATTGCAAGTTAAAAGACTAGTTAACTAGCTAACTGATTTAAATGATTCTTCACTTAATTATATGACTTAATAACTTGTATCTTTCATGGTTTTGCTCATCATTCTGATCTGTGATGACAACATTGTCCTCGACAAGTTAACTGCTGAAATCTGGTAACACAACAGCGTTACCAACAGGACTTTTGACGTTTGACAGTTTGAGAGGTACGATGAGTTAGACTATCTGACCTGTGGTAGGTAAAACCCCAGGGTTAGCCACATTTATTTGTAAAAGAAAATAAGGGAAAAAAGTACAATGATTACCCAATCTGTCCACTGCAAACATCCATGATCAACTACCTGATTCCACTTTAACCGATCAAACTTGTCGTACAGTTTTCCTGTGAAATGAGGATTGTTACTCACATTTTGGATGCAGTCATTCTGTGGTTGAGATAATCTGGCTAAACTGCATCACAGCTCGTGTTTCTTTTAGGCGATGGCTGCCGTGTTCTCAGATCTCATTGTTATCATAAACAATAATGGTATGATAGTCAAAACTATAAGAATAAAACCCAAGCTGTAGGAAATCAGAATCCTCCTTTACATTATCAGCTAAAATTGCCTGCTGGAGTCGGCTCACTAGTGTCTTGGGAATGGTATTCCATATTTTGTTGAAAAAAGCTAAACTTGAAATTGATCTTTCTGAAGTTCTGCACTGAAGACAAAACTTGAATATATTAATACTTATTGCATCGAATTTGTTTCAGTCAGGACATTTTGGCTAATGTTGCTTAAATCTACCAAAAAAGGTTACACAGCAGTTTTCACTGTGTAACAAAGGATCAATATCTTAGAGCTGCACACTGATTAGAGCTCACAGTATAGATGCATGGATGATGTGGATGCTTTCTGTGAGTCTATTCTGCTCAATCTAATACTTCAAATTCTCGAAATACAATCTCTAACTGTATGTTTGGTATGTAAATGGGTTCAAACTGCTTTTTGTGGGTTGACTGCTCACAAATCAATCTCACATTGTAAGATTTTCCCCCTCAGGACAGTACTCACACACACTCACACACACACACACACACCACCATGCCAGCCATGACCTTTGACCTTTCACTGTGCCACAACCCCTTCATGATGATGTACAGCAAGCTTCTCATCTCCACGGTAACATGAACTAGTTGAGCAGAGCAGCGCCACGGGGGAGACACTCACTCACACACACACACACACACACACGCACAATCTAATAGACCACTCCATCTGTCTATGTAAATCAATCCTGACCTTTGCTGAACTCTGGCTGTGCAGTTTGACAGTTAATCACTTGATAAGTGTGTGTGTGTGTGTGTGTGTGTGTGTGAGTAAGCTATTGTTTCTTGTTTAGTGTAATTGAGTACAGAAAACAGCAGGCCACCAAACCATCAGACAAAATGGAAGTAGCACAGTGTGTGTGTGTGTGTGTGTGTGTGTGAGATGACAGTAAGTGGTTGCTGTTTTCTGACCGTCGTGGTGAATCAAACGAGTAATGTCTTTCTGCCTGTGAGAAAAGCTGAGACAATGATGGAACCATTATTATTAAAGCATTTTCATGTATGAAAAATACATTTATAGTAAAGTTACCTGCTCAGTTCTTTGAGTTATTATCTGCATGTTTGTCTGTCTATTGGAAACTATGTTGTTGTTGCTAAGCTTACTAAAGAGAGTATAAGGTGATGTGTAATGATTTTCACGCTAAAGAACAAATGAACAGAGCCTAAATTAGCACGAGGTCTGTGATTCACATGTTTGTAAGAGCAAAATGCTGATGTAGCCTAAATGCTGATCTCTGTAAAAATAAGTTTCTTATACAGTGGAAAAGGAAGAAAAATAAACACAAAACAGTAACTTATAAGCTATTAATTCGGTTTTAGGTGAGGAAGTGAAGAGAATGAGCATCAAAGGATAGGCTAGTAATATTCTGACATGCTCCTTCATTACTATGAACATGGACACAGTACCTTATTTTGCAATCACACACACACACACACACACACACACACACACAACATCCTGCTGCTGTAAATCCAGACTAGAACATCGAATGTGTATTAATACACGTCTGGAAATAGTCCCTAACAAATAAACCATTTACTAAACATAAAAACATAAAATCTGCAGTGCCCAGCTGTTTAAGAAAATCACAGGGCCTTTTTAAAAGATCAATCCATGCATTTGTAAAGATGTACATGTTCAGTAGTGAAGTGAAGTATTGAAATAGAGGACTAACACATTGTTGCTCATGTAAGCAATAAGAAAAGTATGGAATAAAGCTGCAGTGTCACCTCTACTTATGTTAACCTTCAGCACAGTAATAGTATTTGTGACTGAGTAACTCAGCTGGCAGTTCCTCTAAACCAAATCTAGGTTACATTCCTGCGTGAACAACATGTCGATATCCGCTGCTCTTGTGTGTGACGAGTTTGGTCAATATGTCAATGCAGTTTCTAGACGAGATCTTTATCATTATGTCAGTAGATGCTTTGTCCACACACACACACACACACACACACACACACATACACACACATACAGATGTCAATGGACTGCGAGTGGATTTGATAGATTCATGTAAATGCACACAATCTATTTTTCTACGCTTTGACTCAGACAAACCACACAGAATCCGATTTTTAGCGGTTAAAATGTCATTGTTAAATTGCAGTGGGGACACGGCGTCAGACACCAATACGGATGTCTGGTCTCCGAGGGGGATTCAGTTTTTAGAGAAGGACTCTGTGGACATCGACTGCAGCTGGAGCTTATTGACAAGACATCAACAAAACACTGTTTAGACACTGTGAAGAATACAACCTGGCAACCCCCGCCATCAGCCCGTCAAATGCTGTCATATCGACTTTGAAACTTACCGGCAAAGACATTCAAATATACTGCACGTGGTTTTGAATGGTACTAGTGGAGCCAAGGTGTACACACACACACTCACACATACACACACACGCACACGCACACACACACACACACACACACACACACATGCACACACACAAATGTTCTCAGATCAACCTAATCAAGCTAATCTGTCAGATTAACACACATTATAAAACGGCCACTAATCCCCGCCCGTCCTTCTACATAGCCAACTGAGCGGTCACTGAGATAAACAGAACTGAAGCATCTGTCATTAGACTAAATCACATGTCACACAGACAAAAAACGTTTCCCATTATTGCTTTACTGCTTTATAACGGTCTTGAGGTTTGAACACAAGGACGAAGAGTGGCTGTCTCTTAGACTAGATTTCTACTGAAACGACTGGACATTTACAGCAATATCACACACCATGTCACATGTTTTACTTTATATTAAATCAGAAAATAAAACCGAAATGTGGCAGCATTTTTGTGTGTGTGATATAACCTCAGCATGGGGTATAATAAACTGAGTGTGCATACTTTGGAGTTACTTTCCATGAAATAGCATGCTCTTAAAATGCAGTAACTTTAACTTGTAATTTGTCAATGTCACAATGAAATTTAAACAATCAAACATCTTCACATACATGTTATATAAATTCTAATAACAGCAATACTGTGAATACTATTTCTAAAGCTACAGGACTACATATATACCAGTCTTGTATTATAGCAGGCTGCTGCCCTCTTGCTTGCAGATGTGGAATAACACAGTGTTTCTTATAACAATTTACAGTAAAGCTGGGCACTTTAAATATATTTTTTATAATTTATGAGATGAATAATTGATTTGAATACCAAGACAGTAACTTGTGAGATCTGCTTAAATATCAAGTGAAGATTTATCTACCAAGTCTCCCTAAAACACACACACACACACACACACACACACACACAAAGCGTGAGCCAGATTGCCAGACGTTGTTATCATGGCTTGTGTCTTTGATGACTTTGTCAAAACCAGACATGACAAACAATATGACAGATATCAACTGGGTGCACCAGACTATGTGTGTGTGTGTTTGTGTGTGTTAGGGGTGGCTGTGTGTGTGTCCTAGGTGGAGCACAGACTGTCTGCCATCCCAGATGTCATCAGAGTGACCAGTGGTCCCGTTTTCTGAACTCTGACCTTTCCAGATGGTGACACACTCCCTCCTTCAGGGACCCCTCCCAGGAACACAGTCTGCACGTGTGTGTGTGTGTGTGTGTGTGTGTAAATGTTTGAGAGGCTGACTGATGATGTCATAAGGGTTTAAATTAATTTAAGCTCTCATCTGATTTCCAAAATTCTGTCTTTGTAGAAAAGGTTTGGGTACATTTTGGCTTTCCTGTCTTAACTTAACTGCCTTTTATTTGGGGGCTTTTGGAAAGAATAATTTGTGGGAACTTGTGGGAAGGTTTTGTGGTATTCTTCTTCTGAACCTGGAAATGCAAAACAGTAAAGAGAACCTGCTCTCTCTCCTCTACACTAATATATTCATTACTGTCATTAACCTTTCTGCTACACAGTCCTCTTATCTAATTATCCCCCTGTTACCAGAGAACACACACACAATTCTCAGCTGCTGCTCCCCACACACCCCATCCCCACCTCCGCTACCCCACATGTTGTTTGACAAATGAGTGGTCTCGCCTCATCAAGCAAATGACAATGTAAACAGATGGGAGGTGGAGACAGGGACCCGTGCCAGCTCTAAACACACACACACACAGATGCACACACATGCACGCTAACACACACCGTGCACAATCCCTAACATATGCTGCAGTTATACAAACAGCCATGCTCAGAGACACTTGCAGACGCTCGGGGAGTATGGCTAACAGGAGGGTCTTTAAGGGCAGCAACCAAGGAGAAATTATCTGATTCACTGATTCGTGTCCTCCTTTGTGCCTTTATAATGGGTGCGCAGGTTTCTTGAGTATGAGCAACAGACAGAAAGATAAACTGATAAGTAGGTACCACCAGTATCTGTGTCAGTACCATTAAGTAGGCTACTATACTTACGTAAAGGGGAATTCCGCAGATTCTCCACATCATGGTCTGTTTACAGAACTTGGGAACTACTACTGCATATGTAAAAAAAACTTGTCTGATAAATGTTTTAGGACAACCCTTCTGAGCTGTTTAAGTGGCTTCAGAAGTATTTCTACTAGTTGGTCAAAGTACCGTCACTCATGGATTGTGGATCATGTCTGTATCAAATTTCCTAAACAAATGTCCAAATAAAGATCAAATGTTTTCTCATGATTACACCAGACAATGTTTTTATTGACTTTTAAGACAGACACAGAGAGACCTTAGTTGCAAAGGCCTTGACTTCACAGTTGCAACTTTAATGCATCAGCAAACATGCAAAAATAACTTTAATTTGTGAATAAATAAATAGCTAAATGTTACATGCACATTTAGATAACTGGGGGTTCTTGAGCTCATGCTATTTGTTTAGAAATTCAATTAATGACGTTTGGAAAAGAAAAAAACCCCAATACCAACTTCAAAAAGGTTTTGGAGGGGTTTCAGATGCTGTTTGAGAATCCAACAAGCGTTTCATTTGAAGCATTTTGATACCTTTATACACTGCCCTTCAGCAGGCTGATAATATGGCGTTATTATTAAGAAATAATAATGACATACTCAATAACATCAGTATTAACAATATGCCAAGATCACATGTACACATTCACTTACGTACTGTATCCGAGGGACAGAAATCAAGACTTTGCTTCCTGCCATCTCTCTTAATGCTTACCTAATTTTCATTACTCATAGCAAATAATAAAAGTAAAGCAGTTGTTAGTGCGTTCGTGCAAATTGAAAATTCGGACACATCTGTAGGTTCAGCTTCAAAAATATAAATTCTATAACACAAAGAAATCCTCATTGGGAAGTACAATAAAAAGAAACGTAACACTGTAGGGTAATATAATAGACAGTGAGTTGTGATGTCAGCATAAAGTCTAATACAATCACACATGGGTTAGTCGCATATGAAACAAAGATGAGGATGGGCATTTCTTGCTTTAAGTTCTCCCCTAATTCTCAGTGTCTCCATGTCGCCAATCGATGCAATTCCCTTGCATTAACGTTTGACATTCTGGGTGGAGCGAATAACAAACTTCTGTTTCCTTTCAGACCACCAACATGCTGCAGGTGTCAAACCAACACTTTCACAAGTTTATACATGTGATTGTGCACTAAAATAACTCTTTGTCCTCTATGACATGCAATTATTTGTCAGCGTCACATATTAATGTTACTTCAAAAACATTCTCATATACCTGGCTTCACTTTCAAATCCTTCTCACACATTTGACTTCACTTTCACAGCTGTCTTTCTTCACAACATGGCAGTGGCAGTCTGGGCGAACTGTACAGATCGTATCAAACTCGTGAAAGGAATATTATGCAAATAAGTGTAATAGCAATAACATAACTTTCACATGGCAAGACAAAGACTTTTTTCAAATTCGTAAAATATGGAACATGAAACAAATATTTAAATAACCTGAAATATCAAAAGAAATCTGAACAGCTGCGATGTTGTGGATAGTCTCCTGTGATCCCACTTGTTTTCTCACTTAATCCATATATTATATATTATATCCAGATTATTTTGGTTATTCACAATGACTTCCTGTTGCTGAGCTCCTGCAGAGATTCGGTCTTATTTCTTGTTTCGTCAGGTTTTTGCATTTCTTGTCCTTTTTCCACCTGTGTTGAGTTCACAGTAAGTCAGACGTGGAGGTCCGGCTCTGGGGACTTTGATCAGGTGCAGCAGGAGAAGTTTGGCTTATTCCTGGGAGCATCTAAGTTGGGCAGCGACTGATAGTGACTTTTTTCATCAAAAGTAGCCTGTTTCGTTACCTGCCTGTGGGGGGTGGGGGTGGGGGAGAGAAAAGAGGAACAGGTAGAACCTGAAATTTAACAAAGAAAAACTCATACTTTTCTGTGTGTTATCACATGTTTTTTAAAAGTAGCCGCCAATCCCTGGTCCTCGTGGATCAAACAATTTCATTAGAACTAATATGGTTTAGCAGGGCATGAGCTACAGTGTATAGGCCTCAATTGAAAGAATTCTTAAGGAAAACTTTGTGTTTTACTTTTTTGGGAGGGGGGGTTCATGTCATGTCAGTCCAAATAGACAAGTCTCTTGCAACATCCCATGAACAAACACGTATTTTGTGAGACCCATTTGTTTATCTGGTACACATGCACGAGGACGCATAAGCGCACGGTTGACATAATACACATTCCTGCCAGTGTTTGAACACTATTCCACTGATCAACAGGTGGCGGTAACACACCAATATTATGAGGAAAGAAATACATTTGTTAGACCCCATGATACAAACGGTGTGTTTTGGTGAGTTACACTGAATGTAAACACAACTTTTATTTATTCACAAGAAAACCCAACAGGACATCTTTAACCCCTTTGTTAATTTTGTTTTGCAGCAAAGGTCACAATTAAAAGCTTGGAGTATTTGCTGCTCGTTCTGTATATAAGGTAGTCCTGATTGCTTTTTATTTTTATTATTTAACTTGTAAAACAAAAGATTAATCCTTTTTATCCCGCAGAGATGGTACCTTCAGATTTCTAAACTTGTTATTGCAGAAAAATGATTTTAGTGTCCCACTTACACCTGTTTTTGACAAATGAAATGTCTCCTGTGAGGACAAACGTATAAGTTGCGAAAATTAAAACTTCCACCCCCTTTTTTTTTGTTTTGTACATTCAACTGACTGAAGCAGTTGTATCTCACCTGGCCAGGTGCAGCACAGCCTCCAGTGTGTTTGAGCCATCTTTGGCACTAGTTTCACAGAACAGGGTGTTGTATGTCTGTTGGGTAAAGACAGGAAGCCATTAATCCTTAAACATTCATTTGTGTTGACTTTGAGTCAAAACAAATTACAGCAAGGGACAAGATAGACTTGAATTGATATTTTGATAAAACTAGGATCAGAGTTAGGTGTGTGTGTTTAGCTGGCATGCCAAATGACCTCATGTATATTAAGATGAGTGGGTGTTTATTTGTCATTACCATGGCCAGTTTTTCTCCATAGCTGGTGGGAACAGAGTTAACTCCTTCTTGTCTAAGATCACACTTATTACCCACGAGCATGATGGGAATATCCTGCTGGGACACATCCTGCTATGCAAAACAACAACACACAAACAAACAGTCAAGTAAAGTACAATTGTACTTAAGTCCAGTACTTCTGTAAATGTACTTTATACATTTCCGCCTTTGGTGGTGCATTGTGCGTTATATCAGACAACACACGGCACAATGTTACAAGCCACAGACTGCATGCATACAGAAAAACTTGCATAAATGTCAACACGCCCACAGTTTAACAGCAGAACACACTCCAGTCACTGTACATCCAACACTTACATATCTGCTGCATGTAAAAAAGAGAGAAACAAGCACTTAGTTTGATATTCAAATGTGACTTTTACTTATAATAACACCATTGCTGCCAATACAAATTTCCATTACAGAAAAGTAGATGGATTTCAACTTCCCTATATTCTGCTGAAGTCTGGAACTTTTTTCCTAAGTACTGTAATACAAACAATATTGGGCAGTCACTTTTTTAGCAGAGGAGAGTAGTGCATTACCTCAATCACGTCCACCCACTCTCTAACGTTTAGGAAGCTCTTCTCACAGGAGACATCGTACAGCAGCAACACGCCGTCCGCCCGGCGGAAATAAGACTTTGCAATGCTGCGAAACCTGAGAGGACAAAAATGGTTCAACTTATTTTCTCCAAGCAGGTTAGTAAATAAAACATTGTCACTAATTGTTTGTTGTGATGGATAAATACAGTATGTCCGCTTATCCACTGCTGTGTGTATATTACATGTATAATACATGTATTAATAAGCTTTATTTACGAAAACACGTCATACACAGATAGAACAACACGTATTTTATCTCTATGATGAAATCATTGAAAAGTGAATCTCACTCTTCTGTTTAAAAATCTTTAACCCACCTCTCTTGTCCTGCAGTGTCCCATAGTTGTAGTAAAACTGGTTCTCCATCCACAATGAGTGTCTTCATCTGGAAATCCACTCCTGAACAAACAAAGGAGACACAACCAACATGTCACAAAAACAGAGGAAAAGACACATTTGATATAACGATATTAAGCAGCTGGGTGGCAGTGTCTGATCAGATTAACAGAATTTCTACTGTGGCTATGACTTCATGCCACCATGTGCAGAAATTAATAATTAATTAGTCACCAGACACGTCCTCTTAACATTTTTCTTGGGAAAAAGTTGTTTCCATAATTTGATAGAAGACAATAAAGCTTGTGTGTTTACTAAAAATTGTCAAAGAGCTGGCTTTATGTTTATATAACTCACCCAGCGTGGCGCTGGAGTTCAATTTGAATTCATTTTTACAGAGGCGAAGCAGGAAGCTGGACTTCCCCACAGCAGCATCTCCAGCCAACACGATCCTGTAGGCCTTCTCTGACGTCATGTAACCCATGTCAGGTCTGTCCTTGTCCTCCGCCTGGAGAGGGGACAGAGAGGACAGAGGGAGGATAAAGCACTCATGCAACGCTCATTAACTGACTGTATTTACATTCTGCACATTCACTTCATGTTAAATATATTTTGTCCTCAGCACTTTGCAGATGCTGCTTTTCTTATTTGTGTCTGTGTCCATTATCAGCTCTGTTCAGCGATGGAAATGAGGGAATGATGTCTCATTGGCAGGTCAGGAAATGTAATTGAATACATAAAACAAACTAAAGCTCCACTAGCAGCAGCTACATATTACAGTGTACACAACTTTTTGTGTCTTTCTGAGTCCCCAAATCCCCAAATGTGTGTATGGAAAGTTTGACATGATGTTGGCTCTAGACGAAAGGTTTAAAAGTCACTAAAATCACTCGGAACAATCTTTGACTGTCTTTAAATATCAATACCAAATTTGATCTTTGAAATGTGACCAGTAGCTGTCGAGATATTTGGCTCTGGAACAACACGTTGGAAACAACGTGAAAAATAGAATTTCTCAACAAGCCATCCATATCTCCCTTTATCAGTTGTAGGGGCATAACACATCCTTCCTTCCTATCTTCCAATGGATAACCTCCCCTCTCTCTTATCTCCCCTCTCTCTCTTACCTGAACACTGATGGCACTGAGGGCTTTTCGTGAAGTCGGGGGTTTGGTCATACTAATGGATTCAGCTGGCTTCCAGTCCAAAACTGAGCTGCTGTCAGACCCGAATGCTGATTCACTGTCCTGCGTCTCTGCTGGCTGTGATGTAGACACACAGATGTAGCAGATGTTATAACACTGATACGATAACACACAAAACATCTCAGGTTTAATATTTCTCACCTGATGTCACAGCATTTTATTTTTGTCATACAGCAAAATGTTTTTTAACAATGGCTCCTTAACCTCAGTGATTTACTTCGACAATGTCTGAGGATTGACCACCTAAATATCTCTGCAGCTGTATGAAACTTCTTCATATCATTTGTTAGCCATTCTAGTGGATGTTGGACTATTGGATTATTGAATGGATTAAAATGACATTTTGTACAGTTATTCGCTGCCCACAGAGGATAAATCCTACTGACTTTGGTGATCCTACTTAGCAAATATTAGCATGTTAACATGCTAAACTAAGATGGTAAACATGGCAAATATTATTACCTGATGAACATCAGTGTGTTGGCACTATCTTTGTGAGCTTGTTTCCATGATGACATTACATTAAATACTATAGAGCTGTTAGCGCCTCACAGAGCTGTTAGCGTGGCTGTAGACCCTAGAGTCCCCTAGAGTCATAGAGATAGGTGACCGCCAACTACGGTCTGCCTCAGAGAACTGGTGGTTCGATCTCTCAGGGACGCCCGCTCACATTCAAGACTTTTCTCCAGTCTGTCCCCCCAGTGGTGAAACAACCTCTACCCACATCCGTCAGAGAAACAACCTGTCTGGCCACTTTCAAGAAAAGACTAAAGACTCATTTGTTCTGGGAATACAACAGCACTTAAATGACATATTGTTTCTATAAAGTATAGCATATTGTACAAAGTCGCTTTGGATAAAAGCGTCTGCTGAATGCCTAAATGTAATGTAATGTAGACACAGTATCGGCGTGTACACTGTATTTGTGCTTGACTTTCTTATTGTCTCACCTCAGCGTCAGAGTTTTCTCCCATCATGCTATCATTGTTGTCATCCTCCTCTTTCCTCTCCTCCCTCTCTTCCTCTTCTTCTTGACCTTTGACCTCCTGCTCTGAGTCATAGTCTCCGTGAGAACCCCTGAGTGTCGACAGGCCGCTGTCCATGTAGATCTCAGGCAGGCTGTCCTCCTCGCACTCACTGCTGTTTCTGCGCTTCAGGCCTGGGTCGCACATGGCCAAGGCCAACGTGTCACAGCTGGGCCGGTGGCTGTACAGAGGGAAATCATCGACACGCTGGCAGAACCTGAGGAACGAGGTCAGGAAATAATCCGTGACGTAAAACACAAGGGTCGGTTCAGGCAAATTACAAAGAACCCTACCACTGGTAGTATCTAGCTACTCAAATAGTTTTGTTTTCATGTGCCTCAGATATCGGTATCTGAGAGTTCTGCCGTGGTCCCAATACAACAGTTTGTACACACTGTACACACATCAACATTTCTACTATTTCTTTAGTAAAAAGTGGTCCACCACATTTCACCTCCATTGATTTGTGGCAGAATGCCTTCCTCGTACCACAACATCTTGGACTCAAATAGAGCTGTGGACCTTTGCTGTACATCAACCCCACCTCTCACATTCAACATTTATTTTACTACTGTGTGAATGTGCATTGTTAGAAAAAAAACAACCTTCAATTGAAGCAAAAGCGTCTTGATTTGATGCATGTTACTGTGTCCTTTGCACCATAGATGCAAACGGCTCAAATCTGATCAACCTGGTCTGAAAACCCCCGAAGCTGTTAATCATCCTAAAGCTTCTATTTAACCTTAAACGTCTGTTCTTGTATTAATAATACGTCCTCAACAGTCCAGACTCGACTTTACCCTTTTAGAGTTTCCCAAACCATTCTTAACCATCTGCATTGTGTGTGTAGGTCTTACCTATCCATTAATGCATAGGGTGATGAGTAGCAGATGCTTTTACTTCTGCTTCTGTTCTTTATTTCTCCTGGTGAGCCCCCGGTGCCAGACTGTAACACACAACAATTACAAATATATCATACTGTGATTGTTTTGTAACACAACATGCAGCTTTCAGCTAACAAAGAACAGTTTTAATCAAAGTCTGAATTTTACTGCTTAATTGATGAATTTAAATTATATACATTTGTTCAAGCATCAGAAAGGTTTTCTTTCTTTCTTACTGTGAAAAATGAATGAATGCATTCTCAACTGTATGATCAGCAGAGAGAGAGCTTCAGAAAAAACCTGACTAATCAAATACGATACTGCGGCGTATTAGATTTCAATTCAAGTTTAAAAAAAGATTGATACTCAACCCAAAGGCACAAGCCAAAATAACTAATCAAATGACCCAAAAGTAAACTGAATATTTACACAGAGCATCAATCTCTCTTGCAATTTGGAAACTGAACTAGGTTTGAATTTTGATTAGTTTGGTTGAACTGTTCAGCTTTACCCTGGTGATTCTCTCCAGGGCTGTCCTCAGGCCATCGTTGCTGTCATGGAGCTTCCTGTTGGCTGTCCTATCCACACACACACAGAAAAATAGTTATATGTATTTTTTATTCTTGAATATATTTCTGAGAGCAATAAAACCTATTTCCATCTATAGTAGAAAACCTCAACAACAATCAGTGTGTGTGACGCCATCTGACTTACTGCAGAATCTCAATCTGGCTCTCCAGGATGTCTCGCTCATCAGAGAAGTGCTTCATGAGCTCCTCGTCTCTGCAACAAAACACAGCTGCTGGTTATTAAGAATATTAAACAAAAGAACAATCAAAGTAACCTGAATTAGTGCCAGAAATAATGAGGTTTCTAGTGCCAAAAAGACACCCTGCACGTAACATGAACTACACATCCACCATGAAGAAGAAATTCACAATAATTAAATAATGCTGACTTTGAAAACTGACAATAAACAGGATGAGATAAATTTCCAAGCCTCTGTGTCCCAGTTGATGTCAGAAAAACAAAAACAATTTTCATCACAGGTCAACTGATTCCCTCCAGAACATTAAACCGAATTTATGATTATCACGAGACACCTCAGAGACAGTGTAAACACCATCACTGAGATGGTCCGAGGAGGCAGAGTGTTATCTTGCCGGTGGCCCTGTTGCTTCTGTTGCTAAGCAACACTTCTGAAGGAGTTATTGTGTGTGTGCGAAGTCACTCCAGGATATCCTGTTTCAGCTGTGACAAAAGGATAACACCCCACGGGAATGAACGCATCGTCAGTCAGTCAGAGGGGGCGTGGCCTCCGTCTGTCTCTGTCCCTCTGCAACAAAACTTCTGAACAGTGGGGTCGTTTGATAAGCAGACAAGGGCCAGATTCATATTCTAAAACTACAAGTATTTGGAGTTTTCTACATAGAGAACAGGGTGCAAATGTTTATTATTCTCAAGTTCACAATGAAGCCAGAAAAATGTTGTTCTACAACTCAATAATTCCAGGTTTAGACTCTCAGAATTCACACTGAAAGCGACGAGTGTGGTGTTTGAGAGAGGGAGATTATGTGTGTATTATGTAACAATCCTTTTTTCTTCTCACTGTGAAGAAATTCAAACCGCATCTCCTAATGTTTGAGCTAATACAATATGATGCCGAAGCCTATAAGACAGCACAAAACTAAAAAAGCTCCAAAAAAGGAACTGAAACTCAACTCAACGCAACATGAGTCGAGATAAATCCAGTCAAATGACCCAAAACTGAACTGAACAATCACATAAAGAAATTAAATGCACAGCATTTAAAAAGAAACAAAACCACACAATACTACAAAATTCACCGTTCAGAGCTGATGCTTTGATCCGTTAGCTCTGTCTTTAGTGAGTCCATCTCACTGCGCAGACAGGCGACTTTGGTCTGGGACTTCATCAGCTCCTGTTTTATCCGCTGGTTCTCCTGCAGAAAGGAAGATAGAGGAGAAATGGCAGAATATGAATTTTTTATAAAGTAGGAGCATAGAGACACCTGAAATGACAGAAACATAATGTTATAAATGAATATATTAAGCCTCACCAGTGTTAGCTCATTGATCTTCTTCTTCAAAGCTGGGCTCTCGTCTTTCACAGTGATGTTCTTGTACTTCTCTTCTATCTGATGGACAAGTTCACACATTTAGGATTATTCGACTTTCAGGCAGACCTAAATCAGATTGTGCTCACTCTGTGTTTAGAATATGCAAAAACTGTTCACATACATACACATATTGATAGTAACTTTGACCTTTAAATCAATAGAGTCCAGCTGATATTTGTGTTTTCATGAGGTCAAAAGAATAAATTAGTCCTGGTCCAGCTTCTTGTGAATGCGCTCAGTGTTATTCGTAAAGGACCCAATTTCCACTGTGTAGCACGACCGTGTTTTTCCCAAACATGTATGGTACAAATAACTTTTAAGGCTGTTTGTGTTTGCATTTTAATAGGTCAAATGCAAGCTTTTCTCTGGCAGTGCACTCTTTGTACTGAAGCCTGAGCCCACACAACATTCAAATAGGACAACAGTGCATCGTTGTTGTTGTTGTTGTTGTTGTTGTTTGACATGCTTGTTCATTGAGACTTTCTGAATCATTTATAAAACAAAGGGGAAAATGGTTTTAACATGTGAATGACATTATTACAGTGCATATATTGCCTATCATCTACAAGCTGTTCTATTCATGAGTCAAGTCGCAGTGCTGGTATGACGTTGATTCAAATGTATAGTAAGTGGGTTAAAAATACAACTAACTATAATACGAAAAAATTTACCATCTGCATCCTCTGGATCTTACACTGCAGCTCACACACTTCATTCTCATAACCTCTTCGTAACTCACTCAGCGCGGCCTCTGTTTGCTTCTTCTCCTAGACAAAGACGAACACAAACACATGCAATACAAAAATGTAATAATCAGATGCATTAAGATAACAGTTTATGATATTACTTTATAAAAGTATTTGCGTGAGTGTGTGTGTGTGTGTGTGTGTGTTTGCTCTCTCTACAGTTATGTAATTCCTGTGACACACACACAGTTCTATTTAAAGGAAGCTTTGGAACCAAAACGGAGTCAGCAATGGAATCAATAAGTGCATCAGCAACTGATACTAAAAACCTCTCTGAAAGGTGTCCAAACGCGACTGTGTGCGACTGTGTGGCAGACTACAGGAGAGTGTCCTCTAACTTGGTGTGCTTTTCTTAGACAAAACAAACAGCAGCTCCTGAGTTCACCGAGTCAATGAAGTACACTTACATAAGTTTATACACACGCGCAGTGATAAGTACACTTACATAAGTTTATACACAAACGCAGTGATAAGATAAGCTCATGTTCCCGCGTGTTTTTAAAAAACAACAACATCAGGACCAAAGATTAAATTAGGTGAACAGAAATTAAATAAATTACATGATCTGATCCAGCAGGTGATCTGTACCATTCTGTCACTGCGTCAGCTGTTTTCACTCTGCATTTTATGTCATGGAAAGCTAAATATTGTTATCAAATCTTATCATTTCACACAAGGCACAATTTAATGTGTTTTACCAGCTTCTGGGAAATATATCCAGCTTTCATAAAACTCTCAATCAAGTAAGGTATTCATGTAAAAGATTGAAAACCAAGGCCAATAAGCCAATAAAGTAACTTTAATTCAAAAGCTCCTATTAGTATATGCCTGTTAATATATGTAAGCCTCATTGTTGACAATTGCCAGCAGCGCTTCAGCACCTTTATCCATGCACTGTTTGATATCTGGGATCCACAGAGTTGTGAAATCCAGCTGATCAGCAGGCGTGTCTGAGTTTGGATTAGTAATCTGATATTTAGCCGTGTGCGTTTGTTTGACATGAGGGAAGAGCTGAACAAACCCTGCTTATCGCGTTGCCTACACAAACTCCAGAGAAACACAAAAAAAGATGAGCCTAGAATATTAAAACAAGATTTTAAAAAGTCACGTTTGTGCTTTAGGGGACTTTATGTGTTTGTGTTTGTGGATCTGTCCCACCTGATCTCGTGTTTTTCTCTCAGCGGCATGAATGCGTTGGTCCATCTCCTCCTCCATTTCACTGAGCTGCATTGATGCTTGGTCCTGTGCTCTGCAAAACAACAGGATACTTTCACTGCACTCCAGAAACCTCCATCAACGCATTATCTACCTATCTATATACCTAAGGCATCTTGTTCCAATTACTGTAATACCTCATCTACTGCCACTTGTAGCTCTACAGATTGTTTTTTTACAGAAATCTGCAGCCCTGACAGGACCTTCAAATTAGTTTTTTATGAATATCAGTTCATTGTCTACCAAATCCTTACTGATTAATGATTTGATTCTCCAGCATAGTCTGAATATGATTGATTCAAACCAAATGTTTTCAAACCATTAAATACAGCTTCAAACAAGGTAGGGTGTTGCCTTAATCGATTAGTAGTCTATTTTCAACTCATTTGAGGATTTTTTATTAGAACCACCTCCATCAACTATGCATTGCTTTGTCCAGGGAAACAGACCTTGGCCTTGTGGTATAGACCACCTGGCCCTTATTTCCAGTTTTTAAAAGTATTTGGAACATCCCAGGCCTTGATACTAATTATGATGAGATTTTAAATATTGGTGATCTCAGTATTCACCCGAATAAGGCTTTCGATCCACTAAGTAAAGCCATCCTGGTACGTTTGGAGTCACTCCTGTAGGAGACTGTCTCATCCTGAGACATCTGATGACTTACTAAAATCCTAAATGGGCTAGCCCCTTCACACCTGTCTGATCTCCTTAAACCTTCTCATCAAAGTAATCTGGCTGCAGGGTCTGTTCATATTATGGCCCTCTTCCTCTGGAATAAACACCTTGCTGATATCAAAGAGCTTAACTATACTGAGGCCTTAAAACTCATCTTTTCGACCTTTCAGTTAATACTTCGATTACTTCAGGCTTGTATGTGTTACCATTATCCGCCCGGCCTAGTATTTAAAGTCCATGCTGTCCTCTCTTCTCTCTCTCACTAATTTTTCCTCCTTGTCTTCTCTTTTCACTCGGCGTCTCTTTGTTCTTCCTGGGACGGCCCCTGGCTGTCGATGCTTCTCTCCTGATGTTTAGGATCTGGATTCTCTCCTCTGTGTACCTGCTTGATTCTATCTCCTATCTGTGGGAATAGTAAGCTTGAGTTTTGCCTCTTGTGTTTGTTTGTCCTCTTTCAAGGCACCATGGTGGAGAAGAGGTTGTGTGGCTCTGACTTGTTTGGCAACACTTGAAGTTCCTCAATGTCCTCCTGGATCTATTCTTCATATACAGTGGGTACGGAAAGTATTCAGACCCCTTTAAATGTTTCACTCTTTGTTTTATTGCAGCAATTTGCTAAAATCAAAAAAGTTCATTTTATTTCTCATTAATATCACTCAGCACCCCATCTTGACAGACAATATTAAAACTGAAATATCACATGGTCTAAAGTATTGAGACCCTTTGCTCAGTATCGAGTAGAAGCAGCCTTTTGAGCTCGTACAGCCATGAGTCTTCTTGGGAATGATGCAACAAGTTTTTCACACCTGGATTTGGGGATCCTCTGCCATTCTTCCTTGCAGATCCTCTCCAGTTCCGT
>JAVQJD010052639.1:0-14466 GCA_036023655.1 Nannoperca australis | reverse complement strand
TCCACTCACCGCCACTTCCTCTACAATCCGACCCAGTGACCTTTGACACGACTGAGCACACAGCGCCGCGCCAATTCTTGAACGTCTGTCCAGCGGCGAGCTAACCTCCGTCCTTCTGTGTCACTCACATTCCCTGGTGTGTTTGACCTGAACACCAACCCCCACCCCCCCACCCCCCCACCTTTCCTACTCTGTCTCAACAGAGGAATTCATCAGCTGGCAATACGTTTGCTAGTGAGACACACACTCCAGCCTGCCAAGGGCACTTCAGAGGCATACTACTCCACAGGAACCCTCTTAAGGGCCCTTGGAAGAGCCCTAATGATCTTCAGCTGCAACTCAGTCAAGTAGTGAGTGAGAATTAATAAGATGGATAGGTGTTAGGCCGAGGACAGGGCATGGAAGACCCTGGATAACTATGGAGCAGTATGTTTCAGTGTTAGCCAACTGTGAAATATACACCTAACCAAAATTTAATTTACTCCCTCTGTCCTTTACCGTATACAGCAGAGCTGAGACGCTGAACTCTGCTCTGCTATTTGTCTGCAGGGCTCGCTGCCCTGTGCAGTTTCAAAGGGGAATGAATTGTACAGAATTCAGACTCTGTCTACAAACTCTTGAAAACTCTCCTCACTGGCAAACAATGAGCATCTGGTCAGGAACTCAGACCATCTTTAACCTCACCGTGTCCTGTCTCTTTGCATGTGGTTTCCACAAATTAATGATGCATTTTTGGGATTGACACTGAAGGTTTTAGTGTTCTGAGGTGATCCTCGGATGAGAGGAGAGATGGATTTTTCTCTAATCAGCTATCTCTGATCACACAATGTATTTAAAAATGACAATTTAGGCTTAGCATCTCTCACAAATCCTGTACCTGACCTTTATCCACCCTTCCCTTCTATGAAACAATGACTGTGAAGCCAGTGCAAGACTGAATCACTCCTGGTGCTTGGTGTGTATTATCTGTGTGTTAAGAATGTAGGATTGATGTGTGGACAATGCAGATCTTTGTCCGGCCCACGCAGAGGCCTAAAAACTTCTTTTTTATGATTCCTTTTTTAGTTTTTTTTTTCATTTGCATGTTGTTATTTCAATTGTTTTGAAAGACTTTTAATTGAAATTGAAAAAAAAGCACACTTAATTCGCAATAATGTGTTTGTGATATGAACTATTTTGGCCAAACTGGGTGTGTTTTAAACTCTGTGTGTGCCTGTGTGTCTGTTTGTGCGCGTTTATATGAGCACTACAGTAACTGTAGCTAGCTCCATGCTAGGCGGTATGTGAGAGGATTTGAGTAGCACGAAAGGTAATGTGAATGTAAAGAAAGTCAATAGTTTCCTGTTCAAGCACTGAGGTGGGACAAAGTCATTGTTTTGCAAGTAAACAACCAACAAGTGTTAAAGAGATAGTTTGACATTTTGGGAATTAGATGCAAAAATGAAAGCGTAAAAGACAAGTTATGGTTTTACGATGGTTATGTGCCAAACTGTTTCTTGGCAGTAACTCCTGGAAGTCACTGTGCCCAACGAAGAATAAGTCTGGCACAAATCCCCCACAAAACTATTACTTTTTTACTTTCCCCTTGTTTTTTGTATTGATTTTTTCCCCCACAGATGTGTTAATTAGTGAGCTTTGAAAGTGCTGGTAGGTGGATTTTGTTACCTTTAGGCAGATCTTGGCTAGCTGTGTTCACTGCTTTCAGTCTTAATACTAAGCTAAGCTAACCATCTCCTGGCTCTAGCTTCATATTTATCATTCTGATATAAGAGTGGTATCAATTTTCTCAACGAACTCTCGGCAATGTGGTGAATTACATCAGTACATTTCCCAAAATGTTAAAAATGATTCCTTAACGGCAAGTTCATTTACTAAACATTGAGCTTTGAGTCCTCAAAAGTGATGATCTTCTCACCACATTTAATGCTATTCAAATCATTAAGTGCATAGTGACATCTGCATTTTATTTATTCCTAGCATGATACTTCTTATGTGAGTATCTGATTTTCCCCCCTTTCCTCTCTCACAAGTTTCTGATTTTACTTCACAACATGCAGGAGAACAACTCTTAGATAAATATCACCACAACACAGTGACTGTATCGAGGGTCATTGATTTTATGTTTGCAGAGACGCTAAGCTCTTTGTTACCAGCTTAAACCGATACTCCACCCAAAATATGTCCTTTTAGGATCAGACACTAAACACTTTTTGCCTTGAACTGTGGCTTTTAACAGACACTGAACTGCTCCTGTAACTTAATCCACTCCTTCACTTTATATTTAGATCTAAACACCCATAGTATCACCAAAATATGGCTACGTACACTGCTTCAGTTTGACACTCGCTAACACAAGTGTGCACACTCAAGCAACATACTGAAGCCTTAGCTTTAATAAAATCATTTTTTAAATAGTGTACTTGGTGAGGGTACCAAAAGGCTAAAGTATACTGAATTGAATTAGCTTGCTAGCTTGCCAGATCCTTTTCTCGGCAAATGAAACAAGTTGCTTTTATCACCTATGTGTCCTGCAAAAAATGAGGCCACCTGTTTTGTGAAAGTGAGACACTGGTAAGAGAAGATGCAATCAAAAAACAGTCTGCTATCTGCCAGTCTGCTCTGCACGTTAGAAGCCACAACAATATATCAGCACTTGAAGACCAAGCTGAAATGTTAAGGCTGAGTTTGTCTTTATGGGATTAATCTAGCCAGCCAGCATGTACTTTTGTGAGCTTGCACTGAGAAACATCTCTGTTTTCTTTGAACCCAAAGGCCCACTATGTTATCCTCAACCAGTATGACTTGACTTATCAAGGCAACTTGAATGGATAGATTACAAGATACTGATAGTGCTGATTTAGGAGGATGCTTTCAACATTTCTGAATTGTTTGTTAGTATAGAGAAGGCATCCATCTTGAGCTTTAAGCTTGGAGACAACAGCTGTAAATATAGGGGATTGAATTAAGGGCAAAACAAATTTCATACAGTTAATTCATGTTCTTGTGTACATATCAAAGTATAACAAAATGTCAAATTCAGTTGGTTTTGTTTGAATGGCCATCACATTTTAATGCTGCATCATGTCTCTAACAGGAAACTCGCAAGATCAGGTGGCTTGTGAGAATGTAACTGAACTGTAATTGTGTTTGCCATCTGATACAGAAAGACAATAGGTGCAAATACTGTGCTGCCCCCCTAAATGTAACTCCATTGATGCATGACTGACACCTGAAATGTTTCAGATTTCATATTTTGATATCGTCAGTATTGCATTTTTTAACTAATGATGAGAAATAACCTTTAACTTATGTTCATTTCCTGATTGTTTCCTTGTTTGGTTTTGTAATCTGTGTCTTTTCATATTTTGCACAGTGTGGCTGCGTTTGCTCTCCAAGTGTGTTTATGCCTCTGTGTGTGTGTGTGTGTGTGTGTGTGTGTGTCTGTATGTGTGTGTACTACCACTTATGATTACTGGAAGGTCAGAGAACAGCAAACCGAAACAAAATAGTGAATTATAATTATAATTATTCTGCAGACTTTTTAAAAAAAAGTGGAACCACTTGCATGGCAGAACACTGCTAGAGTGTCGGATACAGATTATAACAAATGTACAGTACATGAGCGTACACATTTCACATAAGGCATGTGGATAAAGGTGAATGCTGTTTCATTCTACAGTATGTTAAGTCAGTGTTATACTTGCCAGCAAAACCAGTAGTTGAGTAGTAGAGTGGAAATAGTTTGATGATGAAATGGATGTTGATTGTTTAAATGAATATTATGGACATGTTTGTGTGGTGGATGGATGATGATGATGATGATGGTGACTGAAAAGCCTTTTTATTGAGAGCTTTACTGGCACTTAATAGGAGAAGCACGGTGGAGTCAAACTCATTTTGATTGTACTATCTGGGGAGGGTGGGGAAGCCATGTCAAGGTTTTGCAAAGCCTTCCCTTTGTACAAAATGGACAAACCAACGTGGTGGTGATGATGGGGGTGGAGGGGTCAAACAAGCTAATGCCATTACCCCCATCTCCTTCCATTTTAGGCTATTGGGGTGGCTCAGTCAGAGCGCTGAGACTTTGGGCCACTCCAGGCCTCTCTTGTAAATTGTCATTCTGTGATCTTGCTTGCACTTTTTTTTCCTTTCTTTTTTTTTCATTTCCAAAAATAAGAAACTAATTGTAAGTATGTGTGTGCGTGAGTGCGGGTGCACTTTTTATTTTGAATCTTTAAATTTTTTCAACGTGATTGTCTGTTGTAAACAACACTGGATAAAGATGAGTTTTTAATTTGTATTTTTTACCTTGAGAAGAAGATGAAATCTTCTTGGACATTTTTTAACCCCCTCCCACTCGACCCCCCCCCCAACCCCCCTTTCTCTGTCTGGTACCTGGGAATGCTTTGAAATGTGGACTGTGACCGCATTGCTGTCATCACTGCAGTCAGTCATTCTCTGTGAATTCATCCGACTTTCTCAATTTACCCAGTTTTTTCTCTCTTCCCTCGACTCATTTTTTCCATTAAAAAGATGATATTGAAAAATGACCTCTACCTTTGTGTTGTAATTGTGTGTGTGTGTGTGTGTGCATTTATTTGCTCTAGTTCCTGCAGTATAAATCACAGAATGTTTGTGTGTTTTTGGACAGTCTGTCTGTCTGCTCATCTGGTTGTCTGTTGTTGCCAACTAGGGCAGCTTACTAATCAGTTTAATATTTTTTTCTCAGGTGGGGAGGACTTCTTAGCCCACTCAATTCTTCCCTTGAGCGCAGTTATACTTGTGGGCTAGAAGCTGAGACCAACACCAACCATGTTTTCATCTTTTCACTGTGCAGATAGCAATCTATCAAAGCAGTATGATCAAAGTCAGCAATCAAACCCTGAATAAGTAATTATCATTTCCAATTTAAATACACTTTGCGGCTAAAACACATTCACCCCTCTCTTGTCACATTGTCACACATTCACTTTTTTGCAGCGCAAAATATTCTAACCTTTGTATGTGTTTGAACAGAAACAAAAGATTAAGAGACAGTATTGTTTTGCTCCTGTAGCTTGCCTGAAAAACTGGGAATGGGGGACAAAAGAACCCCATTGTCCGCAATTGTTTTCGAACAGCACTGCAGAAGAGAATACACTTTGCTATTCAGGGCAGGTACAGTTTTGCTATTTGTGATGTATTCCTGGAGATGAGACATTCATCATAGCTGCTGTGTTGGCCAGACCTGGCTGAGCAACAGCAGCACAGGGAAGTCAAGCTGATCAACAATTCCATTTTTCCCCCTTATACCTGCTTCCTTCCAGAAGCCGGAAAACCAAAAACCAGTGCACACTTGGTTCCTTGGGGGAATATAGGTATTTTTAACAATATGCTCCGAAAAAACTCTTCCATCCATCCTTTGGCAGAGCTCCAACCTTATCCAAAAAAAACCTGCACAGCACCCCCAACCCCCACCGTCCTCTGCATACAGAAACCCACACAAAAACGCCAGTGTGCCACACACACTCACCTATGTGTTCACACAAACATGCACTTTCACACACATACTGTACATAATGCACATGCACACACAGCCTAGAGCCCTGATCTTGTTATGAGCTTCATTACTCTGACCCCAGTCTCCCTTTCATATCTCTGAGGATGTTTATGCAGTGTTTGTGTGTATGTGTGTTTTCCACTCAATACCCAATACCAATACATATTTAGGCCCAAACTAAGCACATGTGTGTTTATGAATGTGTGTGTGTGTATGTGCAAGGATTTGTATACTGTATGTCAATGTGTGAATACTGTACTGTACTGTGTGTGTGTGTGTGTGTGGAGTGTGTGTATGACTTCTCAGCCAATTACCACATCTCCCAGACAGACTAAGACTGCCTAGGCCATGCCAGCCAATCAGAGAGGGGCTGCGCACAGCCGGGCCGGAGGTGGTTGCTATGGTAACCAGGAGGCCTGTTTGCATGGTGGCTGATGGAAGAGTGATGGATTACAGTAATGGGATAGAGGGAGGGAAGGAGGGAGCAAGATAGGGAAGTAGGAAGGAAGAAAGAAGGAGGGAGACATAGGATGAGGTGAGGATGGGGGAAGAGAAAGACAGAGGGAGAGAGAAAGAGAGAAAACACAGGGGGAGGAGGGAAGGGAGGGACAAGGGGAGGTGAGGCAGGAGGGAGATAGACTCATACATAAAGATATTGGAAATGTATGAATGCATCTGAAATGAAGTGACTTAAAAAGATGAAAAAAAAAGAATGAGAGAAAATGATAAAGGGAGAGTGGGGGAGAAGATATTGGGAAATGTGTTGGGGTTGGGGTGTGTGGAGGCGGACTCTGTAGTGTGTGATTGAATTCCTCTCTTTCCCTCTTCTATCTGGGCTGAAGTGTGTCTGGCCATCTGTCCTTGGAGCAGACAGAGAGGTAAGTGTGTGGAAAGATGCAGTCTCACCTTTTTGCCTCCTCAGCAGCACTGCAGTCAGATGGTACAAGAACTACAATCTGCTCCAGCTGAAACTATAATATAAAAATAATAAGATATGATGAGCAATCCAATAATTTATATGGCATCTGAAAACTGTGCATGCTGCTGGATTAATTCTGCTGTGTTAGTGAAAATATTAATGTGAAAATACACATACCAGTGTTTATAAGCAATTCTCATCAAATTTTAAAAAGTCATGAAGTATCAAACTAATAAAAGAATGCTAAGTATGTTTTTTGAGCTGTTAGGATCTAGGACTCTTAACTGAACATTAGTGTTAAAATAATGAATAACAAATTAAACTTAAATGCTTTTTTCCGCATTCAGCGGACTACTTAACATGAACACCTAATAACAATAATCTTCATTATTCACATTGGATCTATATAACCAGAGAGAATTACCAATCAAATTGGTTGAATTAACAGTCTAACAAGCTAATCAATCAAGTGACCAGGATCAATAAAAAAATCAAAGCATGTGGTTTCCTAGGCCACAACACGAGTGCCATTTAACAATCTTTAAACTGTGGTTTTTGCTTCTAGGTCTGTAGTCTCTCACAGTCTTCCTGTTGAACCACGCCGACTTCCCTCTCGTTGACAGACAGCGACTGAGGATGCTTTTGAGTCAAGGATTAGACTAAATCTGTGTCTGGGGAACGCAACTCCCTGTGATCTTTTTAAGCAACAAAGCTCTATTTGTGTCAATTAAAGATGCAGTCCACTCAAATTAACTTCTGAGCCAAATCAAAAACAGAAAAAACGGTACTAATATCCACCATGGTGGCGGTTCAATACACTTTCTTGTCATTCAGAGTGTCACGTTTAATGATTATCTTACTTTGAAGGTTTTTATGGCTTTGAAGCCATCTATTGAGACAAAACTGTCATTGTCTTGTTTTAAGTGTTGATCAGCTTATCAATGATTGGATCATCAGTTTACAGAAGGAGTATTTTGCAGGTATATAGAGAAGACTTAAATAATCTGCAATGCAATAGTGTTCAAAAGAAGAAACAGACTTAAAATCATAATTCAACACTGCAACCTAGAGGCAGACCTTAGCAACAGCATCTGCCTTTTACACAGTCCAAACAAAGTAATGCCTATACTGTTACTGTCCTTTACCTCTGCAACATCGTCTATCAAATACATGCACAGAGAAAGGAGGAATTCACTCATTCATAATTTAGTTAGAATAAATAGTGAAAGAAAATAAATGAAGAAATATTTAAAAGCATAGTGCTATACATGAATAAAAAATGCCATGCTTATTGTTTCCATTGACATTCTTTATGTGGTTAAATGATTGCAGCAGTTTGAAGAGTCTTATACATCCAATGCTTTGAGTTCTGTCCCATAATTTGATCATTATCTGAATCCTTGGTTTGGCTGCCTTTTCTTCCCTCTCTGGATGTTTACACTATTTACATCTGGAATTAGACAGACAGCTTAACAGTATGGTTCATTAATTGCTACATTCATTTATTTCTTTTAACAATAAAGCAATTACCCTGAGCAAACACAGTTACAACATTGCTGCTGTCATTTACTGTCTTGCAGTCATTGTACTGTGAGATTTACACTGTTTGGTTAATGTGAGAAATGAATGTCAGCAGAGTAATGGGAAAATGCAAGGCTGATTAAATAAAACCCTCACTCTCTTTATCTGATCCCTAAGGTTCACTGTGTTTTCTCTGGCATCCACCAGCCTCTGTGGCTTTATTTCAGTTATATAAAGAGAATAAAATCTTCAGTTGCAGAGTAAAGTACACTGAAGTACAGTGAATACGGTGAAGTAGAAAGAACAATATTTCACTATTCAATTCAATTTATTTTATTGAGATGTAGTGGAGAAGAAGTGGCATTAAAAAGAAAATACTCAAATAAAGTACCAGTACCTCAAATGTGTACTCCAGTAAATTTACTTTCCACCACTGAAGAAAGCTTAAACACAGAATATCAGAACAAAAAGAAGAGATCTATCCAGTTGCAGCACTTTTTATTTAAAAAAACATCCAATCTCTTCCCTTGAATATACAGAAATTGAAATGATATAAGAAAGGGTTTTGTTTAGAGAAGTTCCTCCTTAAGAGGGAGGCGATCTTGATTTTAAAATTGGGAACTTAAATCCAGAGAGAGCTAAATGAAGAACAATGGGAAATGTAGTTAAATGATGGGTGTTTTAAGGTCGACAGGACTGGCTTTAAAATTAGAAGGGTTAATAGGGAAAGGGAAAAGGAAGAATATTAGGAATATTTATTCAGATTTATATTTGTCTTGTACATTTCTGTATCCGCTTAAAAGATTGTGTTTTGTGAAATTAAATTACAAAGATGATGGTTCTCACATTTAGAGTAGTTTTGTGTTAAGTAAATGTAAGAAAGCTGGGAGGAGTCCACATGTGAGCGTTGCACATAGCCTGTGCTGTGATAGTGGGAAAAAGCGCACATGCACAGATATGTTGGTGTTATCTAACCAACAGCTGGCTGTAGGAGATTGTGAGTGAATCTGCCAAATGCTCATGTCGTAAATATTCCATGAGGTGATCTTGATTTTAAATAACAGGAATAAACATGTGCGTGTGTTTGTGGCATTTCAACTCATTACAGTAAACAGAGTGAATGCAATGACTTATGAAATGAAATCACACATTTAAATGCTTACAGATATCATCTCCCCATCACCACGAAGCTGTAACGCCCTGACTGACTTACAGTAGCTAAAAATAGACAGTTATGTATTGGACATACACTTCATACAGTATTAGGAAGGAAATGACTCTGGATGCACAGTGGTGGAAGAAGTACTCCGATTTTTAAGTAGAAGTAGCAATACCACAGTACAGAGTAGAAACACGGTACTCTGTTACAAGTACAAGTCATACATTCAAACATATTATTATTAGAATACCAAAAGTGCTCATTATTCAAAATGGCCCCTATCATAATTATGTATTTTATTATATTGAATTATAACTATTGATGCATTAATGTGTTCATCACTTTAATGTTGCCACTGGTAAAAGTGGAGTTAATTTGAATTACTTTATATACTCCTGGGTAGCTTGTGAATAATTCATGACATGGAATATTGTCATAGTGATAACACATTAAAACGCCCTCTTATGTCATATCTTTCACATGTTCCACTGGGACTCAAAGTTATTAGTAGTGCTAAAAATCACGTTTTCTTTAGGACTCATTGTTCCATTTTTACACACTCACTCTTGGTCATTCACATTCACATCCACACCTTACGTGGAAGTCAAATTCTGGTTCATCCCACATAAATATCACGTGTTTAAAGGAGTTCAGATGAAAGGAGAGGACAAACAAGGTAAAAGGTGAAGTCAAACATAAAAGCCAGTTTCTGCTCGGGGCAGCACACAAGTTCACCAGCAGGTGAGTGGAAATACACACACATAAACACAGATAGTACAAACAAACTGCAGGCCTAACCTGCTGCAGTAGACCTACATTTATTAGTTGCATTTATACCATACGCTGCTTTGTTGAATATAACATGTAGTAAAACATTTTTTTTCTATACTATTTGACTCTACAGGGCAGTCATACCTGATATTACAGGCTTTGTCCAGGATGCCAACCTTGGTCACTTTGAGCGCTCTTCTCTCGCTCCTCTTTTCTGTGAATGCAGACATTGTGAAACGTTTTGAGGTTTGTGTCCTTATTGCAGTTTATTCAGAGACGTTAAACTTCAAGTCTGTGTGTGTGTGAATATGTTGCAGAAGCTGTTCACTTAGGAGCCTGTGTTATTTTGTTATTTTGTCCCAGGATGTGCCAGAATGCATGAGCTACTTCTATAAAGAGAAGGTGCCAGGGTGGGGGGCTTCTACACCCGGTGCTGCACGTCTCTGTCAACGCTTTGTCAACTTGTACGGAAACTATACTACAGCCCACAGCACTATAATGTGAACTTCATAAGTGGACTCAGTTAGATGTAGCTTGGTTCCTTGCATTATGTATTTTTAACTATTCCTGTAATATTGCCACTCACTGTTATTTAGCACTAAATGTTTCTTAGGCCTCACTTTTCCATTGCAACACTTCTGATCTTCAAATTGCTAACTTTTGCACCACCAGGTACCACTTTGCCACGCTTTATGACACCAGCAATCGCATTGCCGTCTACTCTGCCTATCATTTCCAGCCCAGCAATGGAGGTGGCAGGGAGACAAGGTGGTTTGTAGAACCTCAGGTTGGTGTATACTGCATATGTCCATCTACAGTACTGATGTTTTAAATATTATCCGAATGTGTGACATACAAATTTATGGAAAGTATAAAAGTATTAATGCGCTTTTTTGGTTGGGTTGACTTTTGGTTATAAAGAATCAGCCATGTGCATAATGGATTGATGTCTTTCGGTATATTATATCATATGAGGGCGAGTGATTGTATGTGGCGCAGTGATGTGCCTTTGTATGTTTAAATCTGAGTTTTTAATGTGCCCTGTAGCTGGTAAACATGTCCTGGCAAGCAGAGATGAAGGATGCCTACTGGCTGGGGAAAGACCACCCTGGGGTTTACTTAGGAGAGAGACAGGCTCTGAATGAGGACTACACACACTCTGGCTTTGACCGTGGTCACCTCAACCCCAACGGACACCATGCAGGTAATGGAGGATGAATATGAGAGATTTTTGGGAGCGAGGTCAGTAGGTGGCAGTAGCCCCCTGCCAAACGTGTGTTAGGGATCTCTGACACAAGTGTTGGATTATCTTTAAATCAGTGATCTTATAATAAAACGAGGGATTCTCTTACTCTGTGACATTCACACAAATTCACACCCCTGTCACTTAAGTTAATTTGTTGTTTATTAATGATTATAAAGAGATCAAATGAATTACAGCCACACAACATATCCACCAAATTATAATCCAGTTTTGTCAATTATAAACTGTACAAGGCTTTTTTAGTTTTTTTCTTTTTAGTTTAGTTTAGCAATGTCCCTTTGAAGCTCATTGTAGAAGTTCTCATACTTGATATTGGGAGATAATGTGCACACACAATGATGAGTAATGAAGTAATTTCTTAATATGCATTCACAAAATATTTAAAGATTTCAGGAAGTATTAAGATCCTTTATTTAAGTACAATTACTAAAACCACACTGTAAACATACTCTGTTACAAGCAAAAGTCCTGCATTAGAAATGTTTCTTAAGTAAAAGTATGTAAGTATAATCAGTAAAATGTACTTAAAGCATTAAAAGTAGAAAGATGTCCCCTGTGACTGTTAAATCATTACTTTAGATTATCATTACTCATGCATTAATATAAAAGCACAATGTTACTGTTGCAGTAGGTTGAAGCAGAGCTCAACTAATGGAGTGCAACTAATGATTGTTTTCATTATGGATGAATCTGCTGATTAGTTTCTCCATTGATTGACTGGCACTTACCTTTCACAATGCTTTGTGTTGTCCAACCAACAGCCCAAATTATTAAGAACAAATTCAAGTTATTAAAATAATTAAAAGGAAAATACAGCAAATCCTAACATTTGTGGAGTTGAAATCATGTTTTTGCATGAAAAATTACTTATTTTGATGATAATCAAAATAGTTGCCAATTTACTTTCTGTGAGTCAACTAACTGATTACCTGACTAATCATTTCAGCTGTACTTGTATAAACTGTTGGGTAGTTCTCTTCATATGTATATCACATATCTTAAAATCTTAATTTGAAAAGTAACTAACTAAAGCTGATGATAAATAGTGAAGTAAAAAGTCAAATACTTCCCTATGAAAAAGGGGACAGTAGAAGTAGAAAATGTCATGAAAAGAAAAAAGTACAAGTACATCCAGTTTGTACTTAAGTAGTCCCAGAGTAAATGTATTGTTACATAACACCACTGGTATCCAGTTACTGTTAAGCACTCTCTCTCTCTCTCTCTCTCTCTCTCTCTCCCCTATCTACCACTATCTGCATCCTTTCAAGCCACCTTTACAATCCATGACTTTATTTATTTGGAACGACAAAGTGTAACCTAATTTCTCACATAACTTACTGTAGCCCTCCATTCCTCTTTCTTACAGTCCCTAGCCGCAATGCCACTTTCACCCTGACCAATGTGGTTCCTCAGAACCCCAAGCTGAACCAGAACGCCTGGAAGAACTACGAGTCCCAGCTCACTAACCTTTTCCGGGACAAGTGCTCTAAGGCCTATGTGCTGGTTGGTGCTATTCCCTCTGCAGACAACTGGATTGTCAAAAACAATGTGAGGCGCATCAACATCCCCGACTACCTGTGGAATGCCTACTGCTGTGTGGACAACAATGGCAGACCCATTCAGAGTGGTGCTGCTACGGCCAGGAACACAGAGGACAACTGGGTGGAGAAGCTCTCTCTGGATGAACTGGGAGAATTCATGCAGCAGTTTTCTTATCAACCAGCAGGGGAGCTGTTTTACAACAACTGCAGAGCATAAAAGATAACAGAGAAACATTGATTCAAGTGAAATTATACAGTAAAAACAAATTTAGTTTCACACTGTTGTTAACATGGAGTTTGTTATCATTTAACAGCTTTAAAACTAATGCATTTATCATTATTATTATTTTTTAAACACAAGCAAATGGATAAAATTAAATAGCAGAGGAGTAAAATGACTGTGTACTTGCCTTTTGTATTGTTAAATCTAAATTCACAGTAATATAGAGTAAAATCAATGAATTAATTCATTAATGAAAGATGTCAAAAGAATCATGTAACCCTATAATTGGCTGCTCTCCTTGTGTGTCCTCCTAGTCTTTCTTTTCTCTTCCCCCTTCCTTTACAAAAAAGTGCAAATCCACATATTTTGTCTATAACCGATTTTTTTAATATAGTCAAAGGGCATTCCAGGGGTTGATGAGGTAGGGAAGGAGGGCATCAGGATCTGGGATATTCCTCTGCCCCCATACTGAGGAGTAGGTGGTCTTTGGGACTCACAGGGTTCTTCTAACTCACCTTGAAATAAAGTGTATATAAATACAGTGTTAGTTGCAAGGCGATTGTAATAGATTCTATTACATTGAAAGATGTTCAGGTTAATGCAGTGGTGAACAGACAATCACTCTATGCACATACAGTACATGCACAGTATAAAGCAGTAGCATACATACATGTATTTAAAAAAAAGACACAATCTGAATAAACCAGACGATAATTAGACTCCAAAATGCAGTTGACCTCAACAGACTGAGAGATCATTTTGTAATCAAAGTAATTGTCATAGAATTTACACAGACTTTTCTAAAAGTCTAAAAATCCCCCACCAACTTTGCACAGAGCAAATTATCAGAGCTTCAAGGTCAACTGAAAGAAGGACTGCATTTGAATGGTCTGCCTTTTCATTTAAGGCCATTACGAAATGCTCTGCCAGAATCACATTTTTATATCTGTTATTCAGTATTAGATGCATGACGTGGGAGTTTTTCTTGTTTTAGTGAAAGAGTTTCAGGTCTGTGTAGGCTGTTGATGCACTTTCCCAATTAATACAATGCACAGATTCTGATGTTAGAAGGACACATATTTGTCACCTAACTGCAGAGTGGGACATTAAGAAGACATTTAAAAAAACTTATTGAATTCATTTTGATTCATACAAGGAAAATTGTACATAGGTCACATATGTTACTTTCTAAAGACTGCATTTATCATCCATTGAAAACTGCATCTGTATTGTACAGTAGATAATGGCAGATCAGCGCTAACAGGGTTTCTTGTGTTCTTGTTGTTTCTGGACAACAAGAACACAACAATGTCCAACAATGCATGTAGCAAAAGACAACAACAACAAACAAAGAAAACAAAGTCAGTTAATTGAATTTCCCAGCAAATAGTTAAAATCAAGGACTATTTTATTGAACCCTCTCTACATTTTTAACTAGCAGCATTCTGAAGTTCAGTACTGGACCATGGGGTGGTCACTCCAGGGAGGCAGGTTGGAGAGTTTCTCTTCAGTGGCTGTTTCGATGGGCC
>JAVQJD010052633.1:0-17207 GCA_036023655.1 Nannoperca australis | reverse complement strand
AAGTTATCTCAGGGCACTCTATCGCATGGAGCAGGTCGAGACCAACTTCCACACACACAAAGACCCAACGATCCCACCAAGAGCAGGCGTGCCACTAAGCGACAATGGCAAGGAAACAGGTAGAAACCTCGAGCAGAACCATTATTTTATACAGTCTATGCGTGTAACTGTGTGTAATTTTAATTTACTGATATCAGCTTCACTCTTTACTGTTAAATGCCACATCAGAGCGGTATTAAGTTACTACTAGTGCAAACATGTCCTGCTGCTGCCAGTTCATATTAAAAGCATTTATGACACACAGAGTGGCTTTTATTGCGAAACAATTCAGGAAATGCGTTGCGACAATGTGTTGTCAGCAAGGTTAGCCATGACCCCAATCGTTAGTCAAATACGCCTACAAAAGTAATTTTCTGCATTAAAATTTTTTTATATAAGGTTTAAAGGGGATCTTTTGTAACTTTTGCTGAACAATTACAGGATAATGCATAAACCTAGCATAACAGTAGAACATGTAGAAAAGATTAATTAAGTCAGTGAACTGACTCAGCTACACAGCAATGTGCATTAGCCTCCATAAGCTGCTGGTCACACGGTGTATTGAATTGAGTGAGAGTGTTTTCTTGCTAATAAATTCAACTTTTTGTTCGCAGACATGACACGACTAAAACACTACTCACACAGTTCAGTGTGGACTGTCTCTCAACATCACCGCACAAGTATCACTTCACATTCGAGCCACATGGTGGAAATTGTTGTTTAACCATGGGTCATTACAAACTTTAAAAAAGTCACATCTGCCATCAAAGGGCCAGCATTACAACAAATTAATTTCTAATTTACTTATCTGTGGTTTGCGGTAAGGGGAATTGAAAAAAAATTAATAATTGCCGACATCCTATTTATCATTGCTTCTTTGAAATTATCCATACAAGTTAATTTAGTCAGCTTTGGCTGGGCAACCAGGGACTAATACAGATCTGTGATACACAATAGAATAATAATTTACTGTTTGTATGAGTGTGTGTGTGCGCATTTGTGTGAGGGTAAAAAAAAACTGAAAGAGAGGAACTGGTAGTCCCTAAAGTAGCTTAGTGAAAGGTCAGTGTTTATTACTCAGACACTTAATTGTTACATTCTGTGGCTACCTGCTGAACAGTGTAGCGTGCACTAAATCCATAAAATTTGAAATTCCTTCTCTATTCATAATTTCCATTTGTTTCCTGGATTGCTACATTGCTCCTCCATCACACGTGCAACTATAACCACATTACGCAGTTTCTGTGATTAATATTTTTCAGTTTATACAGTGTGTTAAATTAAAAATGGTTCATTATAAAGTTATAACTGGAAAACCTTGGCATTTCCATACTTGTGAATACACGTTTCATCATGTAATGACAGTAATAGTTCATTAGTAATCAACATTTTCATATTAAAAATGAATCACGACTACTTGTATAAGAAAGGGGTCCCTTGTTGTGACAAACACAGAGATAATTATCACCAGACTCTGCAGTTTGTCTTTATAGCTTTTTTCTGTTTTGTTTCAGTCTCATCGCTCTCATAGCGTCGTTTTTAGCTGCAGCAGGCAGCTGTTTTTTGCGTAAAAGCTCTAAAACCAAACTATATACTATCTTCCCGGCACCAAAACAGCCAACAGTCACAGTTCGCTACCAGATGGTGAACATAGTGGAGGGTCCAGACACAGACCCAGTTTGCTAGCAGGTTAATCACCTTAATGAAAAAGGTGATAATATGTCAGCTTGTTTCAGCTCCCTCAAGTGGCCCAAAACGTTATTGCATATTTAAAGTGCTCAGAAAAAAATATTTACAATTCCATGACAACCAGGAAACTCCATCTACTGATGAAGATTATGTGATATGATTGAAAACTGCTGTTTCTGAGTGATCAATGACAATTCTCTTAATATTTTTTTGACAAAGATTCAATTTTAGACTCAACAAATCTATGCAGAACATACATACAACTGAATCCCTCTAATATATTATTCTGTTCCCGTAGGGCAACTTGATCAGTTTTAGTATTCACTTATGTCCTCAGTCATATAATGAAGCACCCACTTAATGGCAAACACATGGTCAACGTAGTGAAGAATAAAGTCCAGAAGATGAAAAAGCTAATTTGCATGAAATGAATGGTTTATTTAAAAGTAATGCTGCTGAGCATTCTGTAAATCTAAAAGATATGTTATTTTAGGTCATGGAGGCCATCAGTGTGCAGGGATAGTGAATAGTCCCCTTTGTGTTTCCCTCACTGAGTCCTTTTCTTTTTACCATGTAAAGAGGCTACCAACTGATTTATCACCATACATGCTTGGGTGGTACACTGTCCATATTTCACTAGATGTTGCTTGAAAATCTCTAACTCATTACACTGATGTGTGTTTGGATGTATTACAAGAGACAGAGGAGATAAAGCATTGACTGACGTAAATAAAAGCACATGGTTGAGAGAAAGTACAAAAATAACCCATATGCGTTTCCATATGAGAGAAAAGTGAGAGGTTAGGGTCACTTATTGGAGTCAAAGTGAGAAAGCGGCACTTAGGATTTGAAAGAGGGATCGACTCTCTCAGGACAGCATCAAAAGGTCTTGTCCACCGCTCGGTGTGTGAAGGCATCTTCGTCCAACCCTCAGTGACATCCTGTGTACCAGTAATATTTGTTCTTTTAAATCCACTCTCGGTCAGGCCAAAACAACAAAGCTTACCTGGCTTGGTATCCATAGTAACAGGTAGTATGCATGCTACAATTGCCCTAAAACTCAAGTAATACAGATATTAAAGACTGTTTGCTATAACTACCCCACAGGATAACCTGGTGCTCAAGGTTGCAGCTGCTTTCCTGTCCAGCTCCTATTATAAACACTTCATCTGTTACTGACACTACCTATATTACTTCGATAATTGTTTCAAACTGTGACAGATATTTTATATTGGTAACAATAAATCAGGGTTAATACTGCTTGCCAAGCATGCACACTTGCTGAATTAATTACCAACCTGGGCCTGAGACCCTCAGAGACACAGAGGGAACTAGGTCCACTCTGTGGCAATTCATGCGTGGTTATTTGATTAATTGCACTTTTAATTGATAGTGTAATATGCACCACTATAGAACAATGTGAACTGAAATGATATTGCCTTAAATGAATAATCAGATATGAAAAATACACTTTTTGCTTTTCACATTTGCTCTCTTGCCAAGAGTAAGATGAGAAGATCAATACCACTCTGTCTGTACATGTATGTATGTAGCTAGAGCAAGCAGGTGATTAGCTGAGCTTAGCATGACAACTGACAAAACCTAGTCTGACTCTGTCCAAAATCAAAAATTCTGACTATCAGCACCTCTCAAGCTCAGTAATTAACACAAACAGAAATAAAAAAAACTAGTTTTATTTTAGCTGAAACCAGCTGCCTGCTGTGTCTGGAAATGACGCTAATGAGAGTGGTGAGAGTATACCAAAACACTGAGTTACATGACATGGCAATGCTTCATAGAGTTAAGGGGTTATAATTCACCACTATAAGGGACCATTTTCACATTACGCATGGTCATTTTCATTCATTGTTATGATAATCATGATTACAGCAGCTTTAAAGATACACTCTCATGCGTCTTTATGTATTATCAAGTCTACCTTAGCTTATGTATGCTGACCTCTTAAAAAAACAAGTACAGCACCAGCAGTCATATTAAGATCAGGGGTGAGCTTTTAAACACTGATGACACAGTTAACAGAGTAAGTCAACTTGAAGCCACTTCATCAGTTATGGACAATGCAGAATTACTAAATGCATCAAGACGTGATGAAAATCATGACAACAAATATAGACTGCATCCGCAACAAAGAATCACAGTCACAAACTGAAGCTGAAGTCTGAAGCAGTGCATCCTTTCAAGACTTTGTAACAAAACAGGCTGTTGAAATCCTGAGTGTTAGCTGGACATCTTATTACAGTGACCTGCTCACTGTTGTAATTCGATTTCTCAGGTGGATGAAAACATGACCTCCAGCTCCACTCTGAGCTGTTGTAACCGTAGTCTGCAACCAATTTATGCTTCATCAGTTTGATGGTTAGAAAATAACATAACCTATTTCTTTTTTTTTTTACCAAAAAAAAGCTATATTTATTATCTCACAAAGGAACAAGTCACGGAAATATTTGACATGAAGTCTATCATAGATCACATGGCAGGGTTTGACCATCATACACTTTCCTAATTCTGACACCAAAGACATCCAGAAATGAGTCAGGTGTAAAAACTGGCTCTACATGACCAACAAACAATATATTCTCAGATCCTCTCAGACTGTATATGACATGAGAAAATGCAACAAGCACGAGAGTCTGTGAATTTCACAACTCCTCCATATTTCTCTCCTCCACTCAAAGTTTCAATCTCCAAATGTAATTTATATTCATGAGGATATGCTGATGAGTTACATCTTGACCTTTGTTGCTGTAGGTCAGTAAGTAGCAAACAGTAGAAAAACTGGGGGATTTTCTCTGTACTTGAAACAAACAACCAAGGATAGAAGGCTGCAATGACTCATAAACTACTTATTACCTTTCTATTTAAATAGTTTTGACACAAAATATATATTTTTATATTTTTTCTACCCCATATTACATATTTTATTCTTTTACCTAGAAAATTAAGTTTTTGTATCAGTACCTAACTTTCCATATGTGGGTCAAAAATGACCTATTACATCACATTTAAGTAATAGCTTTGTAGCTTAGCTTGATAGCTAAGTAGCACCCTATTTTAGAGACACACACACTATGTTAGCCAGCTTGATAAATTGATGATAGTTGTACCTTTAATAAGCCTATTTATTGGTTGGTAGATGAGGTGTTTTACAATTGTATACATGCATATGTATATATTGATGTGATTTTGTATTTCTTTATATGTAGTATTGACATGACAGACAGAGACCCAAACTATCCCCAAGTGATTACAGCACATCCTCAAAGATTTTGGTGTTGACCCCCCAACTATAAACCCAGTTCATTGAAGAAGTGGTGATGTGTTTGGCGCCACTGGAGGGAAGCAAACAGAGTCCAATGGAAAGGGTGTCAGGTCTGCCCAAGTCGAAATGTGTAAAGTAGTAGTTTGTCTCAAATACATTTTAGGATGACATATCTTTATTACTAACAAAAAGGACGGATTGTGATTTAGAAAGTGATTTTCTTTTACTGATTCTGGTTCAAATCACATATGCTTCTAAGCGCTAGCCATGTTATAGATAGATATACACTCTGACTTCACTTGAATAGGCTGTCAAAAAGCATGTCACAACCACATTAACAAAAAACATGATGTCACCTCATCATCTCACATGCAACATAGGTAGAGCAGTTATAAGCAGCTGCGATGCTTGGCGATGCAAAGGTGTATAACCATACTCATCGTGCCATATGACCACAGCTATAGCACATCTTAATTCATTATGGAGGTTTATAGCAATTCTTACATTGCCTGATGTTTACAGTATGTTATTCATCTTATGTGATACATCATATTGTATTTATGGCATGGTAAGATTATATGTTTGTTCTACTTTAAGACTGACAGATCATCAGATCATAATACCAAGTGAATGTGCATGTTTACCCAGGTGACTTCGAGGTGTGTGGTTAGTTGTACTCAATACAGGCAGGATGTATTAGTGCCAATGAAATAGCTGATTTGCATCTCTGAATGTCATGGATTTAAAGTCTGCAGCTAGTTAGGTGCAAAATATATTTTCCAATCTCTGTTACCAAAACATAACTGGAACAAGAGTCAAATACCTCCGATGTCAGGTCGCAGTTTCTTATCATATTCTTTCAGTAGATTGTTGAGTATTTCCGTGGTGTCGGTGTCCTGTGATTTTGGAGCCAGCATTTGGTTCACAGTGACATCCTCGTAGTCCTCCTCGTACTCGATTGTTAGAGAGCTGTAAGGGTGAAATGAAAGAAGGCGATGCCATGTAGTGTGGTCTGCAGACTGCATGCATGTATACACAATCTCGGTGTCACCGAGGGTCCTTCATTCAAACTTAGAGCTAAGCGTAAAGTTTCTCTGGGAAACAGGCGACAAACATCATGAGAGCTTAAGTGGATCTTCTCCAACATCCCTGAACACATTTTACACATTTTTTTCCTTTAGATCTGTTTGAAACAAAAGCACGCCGCTTACCGTGTGTAAAGGAGGGACAGGAGTAAGACATAAGCCAATAATTTAGATAGCATAATTCTCGCAGGGTGACAACAAGTAGAGATGTGTCAGAGGACGGCGCGTGTCGGTGTCTGGACACGGTGGTCACAGCTGCCCAGCGGGTGAAGCGAGGGAAAAGCTCCTCATAGTTTGTAATCCAACCAAAAATTCAGTCATTGTTAAAAATCTGTCGTTTTTTCTTTTCTTTTTTTTAAAATCCTCCCTGCTCAGGCGTTTTTCAGGCGGAGGAGCAGCGTCACACTTAAATTGTAAGGTTGCAGATTGCGGACACGGCTCTTGTTACGCAGGTGCGCACACTCTGTATGCTTCCTCCGAAGAGCCCCTAATTCATCCCAAACTCCTCTATGGGCCCCCCCCCCAACCCCCACCACCTGCCTTCTTTCTTCCTTTCTAATTATTTGGGATATATGCCCAATAAAAATTAAACATGCCTTTGTGATTGGTTTGGACTTTGGGAGAATATTTCAATTATTTGCCCTATTATACTAGTAGAAAAGGCATCAACTTTAAAGTAACTCAATTTGTACAGGTAAAATATAAATAACATCCCACTTACTAGTTTTTCATGTCTTTCTTGTTAAAAAATAAATTAAAAAGTAATTCTAAAAAAAAATTTCCCCCTTTTTTCCCCTCTTGTTTTTAAAATGCTGCTATTACTGTTATATTTTTCTGTTGATTAATTAATTAAGTTATCTATTTTGGTGATGCACCTGCAGGTTGAGCACAGGTGATGTTGACCTCTTTGGAGCTCTTTTTAGTTGCCACATATTCATTTGAAAGTTTGCATATCAAAGTACTGCAAGAGCTCTTTCATAGCAGCCAAATTCTACTAATTGGCATGCAACCAAACACAGCATAAAGCCACCTTTGTAGCAGTGTTTGTAATTGCAATTGAAGGCCCATGTCCTGCTGTGGTTATATTGTCTATCTGTACCTACAACAGCAGTGTGCACAACCAGTGATAGAGATAGAACACCTGGAAAGAATACTCCAGCCAGTCATGAAGTCTGGGAACTCACAAGGGACAGTCAAAATCTGGGCTGAGAGACTGAGATATCCTGAGTTTAATAATTGAGAATGGGTCAAGCACCAAAAACACAAAATCCCATAATTCAACTGGATTGCACCTGCCTCCTCATTAACCACACCTCAAGTATATAATGCAGGCTTACTGGCAAAGATTTTAAGGGTGTTTTCACACCTATAGTTCATCCTAAATGCATCACTGTAAACCATGTGAGAACATTCACTCCGCTTATTGGTCAGTTATGTCAGGGGATGTTACACACTCCGTTACCGGAGGTGGCAGCATGCATGTTGGTTTGTAGTCCACCAGTAAAACCAAAGAAGAAAAAAGTAAATACAGTGAAGTAGTGCATATTTGTGTAAGAAACTTTGCTGGTTCGTTCTCACCTGGCTACAGGAGCCCTTTAGCTCAAAGTAGTTGGGTCGGATCGAGGTCGGATCAGGCTCCCACCGTTTGGAGCCAGGCCAAGACCACGTCCTCTAAAAGGGTCTCGATGTGGTTGTTTCAGTCTGCACCCAAGTACGATTGCTGTGCTGCCCTAAACAAGCTGGGCAAACACACCAGAGTTCATTTTAACTGAACCAAACAGGTTAGGTGTTAAACCGCCCTTGGTCTAAATCCTGAGCCCATATAACCCTGATGCCATCATTTCAAACTTTGGAAAGCTCTCTCTAGAGCTGGTAAACTGAACTGTTCCCCTTTAAACAAAAGTTGTTCTATCTTTAGATACATGCTCCAGAGAGAGAGAAGTGAAATGCAGTAAGTGTCGTGAAAATGTCAATAAAGAACATCAGTATTAGGAAGTAGGAAGTGGTTCCCTCTCAGCAGTCCTTATAAAGGGTCATTCAGAGGCTTTCTTCAGAAATGAACAGGACTGCTCCCTGGCCCTTCTTGGCTATCATTTTAAATGGATGGACAACTCTGGCTGAGCCTCAGTGAAGCACTTTCACAAGAATGAAACAACAGTTTCTCCCTCTGCCGGTCTCTTGTGTTTTTACCTCTGACACATACAGAAGAATCTTGAAGGGTAAAAAAGGACTGCTGAGATAAAAAGTCCCTCCATGGCAGACAGATACCACAGTGTAACCCAAGCTACAGGCAGCAGACTCAATATGCTGTTTAACAGGCGGTGTGATCCTCTGACAGTGATCATGTCTACAGTGCTGCTGTTGGAGCTGCCTGCTGTCATCCTCTGCTGGTTCAAAAGAGAAATGCAGAGTGAACAGCAGCATGAACAGTATAGAATTACTAGTAGATTTTATACTTAAGTAAACATAGCAATACCACTGTGTAGAAATAGTCTTACAAGAGAAAATCAAGCAGTGTTTTTTTTACTTCAGTAAAAGTACAAAAGTATTAGCATCAAAATATAATTAAAGTACCAAAATTAAAGTACTAATTTTGCAGAATGGCCCCTGGGCTGCAGGTGGGGAATTTCAAGTGACTGCAGGGCTGATGAGAAGTGGGAACAGGTGTGTGGATGGGCGGGGTAGTCAGGTGTTGAGGAAAGGAGGGAATGTAAGAGGACATCTGGTGGACAGCTAGAGGATGGCAGGTTCTGGCGGGCTTAAGGAAACAACGTGGCCTGGGAGAAGCAAATAGGGACTGGAGAATAGGGCCAAGAGCTGAGGATGAGGAACTGAGGAGCAAACTATGACAACAACGATTGAAATGAAGTGACAAACATATACAGTACAATGTTGTGACGCTCCAATGAATTTACTATATGATGAGTTACCTAATTTCACACACAGAGGTATTCGTATTTGCTATGTGAGATTTTAAGACCAAAACTAGAAGTATAGGAGTGTTTCTTAAGAGATTTGAAAATATATATACATAAACTATTGAAAATACTTTTGCAATCTCTGCATACATGACATAACTATGTGAGCATTCATCCAACCACCAATTTAAAACACACATTATATAACATTTCTGCACAGTGTGCCCTGGCTGCGAAGGGAACAGAATATTGCGTTGATTAGATGAAAGGTCACACAGATAATGTAAGGATTTGCTGAATTGCTCAGAGGGTGAAATACTGGTGTAAAAAGCAAATTTTCAGTCAAATCTTTGGTCAATCCAACATCCAACAAAGCTGCATCTTTTTTCCTTCATGTGAGGTTTCAGGTTTTGTAAATTAACAACAAGATGTGAAGATGTCAGAGCTTTTCCATTAGCATGTGTAGACTTTGAAATAACAAGCTGAAGATCATAATTTCAAACTTCTGAATCACTTAAAACTCTTTTTATAGCATTGCTTTTGTGTAACATTCTTTCTTGTTTTTGACCTACCTTTTATGATCATTTCCATTATTTAGAATTTTAATATTTCCTTCCTGTTTTATTAGATTAGATTAGAACCCTCTTTGCATCTAACCAGAAAGTGCAAACAGTAGATAAAGATGGGGTTACAATATGCAGATATACAGGTTACAGTATATATAGGTTACATATACAACATATGGTTGTGCAAATATTAAATGAAAAATATACAAATGTAAAAGGAAAGGAAGAGCTGACAAGGTCATACAGGTAAGGTGCAAAGTTTTAGGCATATGAGTTAGAACAGATGTAATAAATATATGCACAAGGCAATGTAAAGACTGTGAGTGCAAGGTGCTGTGAGCTGGAGTCCGTGAACATGAAAGGGAAGTGAAGTGGGGGGAGTAAGGTCATGGCTGAGGAGTGGGAGTGGGAGTGCGTTAGCATTAGGATTGAGAGTTCAGCTTGGTTACGGTGTAATGGAAAAAAGCTGTTCCTGAGCCTACTGGAGCAGGATCTAAGGCTCCTGTACCTCCTGATGGGAGGAGGGTAAACAGCCCATGGTTGAGGGGTCCCTGATAATGCTGCGAGCCCGCCGCAGACACAGCGAGCGCTGGAGGTTAGCGATGGCAGGGAGGGAGTGGTACCAATGATGTGTTGAGCGGTTTTCACCCCCTGCTGCTGGGCTTTCCTGTCAACTATGTCAAATTTGTGTTTTCATCCTTTGTTACTGGAGTTTAAAAGTGCTATATTAATTTAAATATGCTTTTTATTACCTGCAGGGTTTTAATGTCTCTACTGCAGGGTGGCCACATTCATTTAGAAACATTATAATTCACCTCATGTACTGGTGCAATATTTAGTACACTTTCTTTGAAAATGACACTAGCAGGGATATGTGATCAGAAATTTGAGGTGTCTTCATGAAATCAATGGCCATATACTAAACAAAATATTTCATTATTTTATTTTGATCCTTTGTGTTTTAAGCAGTAGGCCTACAGTGACCATGACTGTATATTGTATAAGGTTCACGGAAAGATCGGTTAATTGGTTAATCACATGCATAAATATGATACAAATACATGATACAGTGTAAGTCATTTGTGCCGCTGCGGGGAGAAGCTACATTCACACATGAATCTGTAGTAACAGCAGAGTGCTCACTCAGCATTACAGAGATCAAATTACATCACTGAGCTACATGCAGGAGATACAGATATTCTGTATGCTGATAAAGTAGCTGCAGTATATGTCTGAACATAAGGTACCGCCAGTGTCCTCGTATCCCTACCGACTAAGCAGTTTTGCAGACGTGTCATAGATAGCAATGAATCGTGTCTTATATTGAAATTGCCTACACCCCACACGTTCTTTAACTCATTCCACTTTCTCAGTTCTTCTAATGGCCCTGAGACACACCCTGTATACACTTTACTAATACCTGTTTGTTTAGTATTTTCTCCACAAACATCTTTCTTGTCCATACACATGAAAAGCCCACAATAAAGGAATCGCTTTCTTGTTAAGAGTTAGATGAGAAGATTGATACCACTCTTGCATCTGTACAGTAAACGTAAAGCTACAGCCAGCATCTTGTTAGTTTAGCTTAGCATGAAGACTGGACACTGCTAGTCAACCAGCACCTCTAAAGGTGTGTGTTTGTTACCATATAATAGGCAGATAAAGAGCTATATAAAGAAATGGAGGAAAAGGTTGACATGTTTAAAGCCACAATGTGTAACGTTTTTCAAAAGCAATTATCTAACTCAGGGAAATTGAGATTGAAGAGCTGGATCAATTCTCAGGAACTTATTTCATCCAAATAATTGTACTGTTGTAATAACATAGAAATTGTTCACATAGTGACATATATATACACAATGTGCATCTTTTTGTGTCTGTTGATTTAGCATTTTAGAGCATCAATTGGCCTTAAAAACAACTTAAACTGCCTTATTATCACATTCTGATAGCATGGAGTGTGTTTTGATAGTGCTGTGGTGGTGCATGAGAGAGGCAGACACCTTCGCTAGCATATACTGTAGCCTATGTTTGCTTCTCCAGCTATATTCTATGATTGATGTCATTTAGTGCCATCAGTGACAGCTTAATTTGGTGTAGAGTATGGGCCTGCTGAATGGAAAAATCAACTTAGATGTAGCTAAATCCTTGACAAACAGCTGTGAGCCAGATGTTACCACCACAGATACCCCCAAGATGGATTTACCAGTCCAGCAACAGTAAAGGCTGCATGATCTGGTGTAATCAAAGGAGAAACAGCACGTGCAGACCGTTCTATCAAGCAAGATTAAGCCAGCATTTTATCACATCAACTGCATAAATCCATCTTAATATGTACTGTAGATTCATACACTATCTACTGAATCATGCTTTGTCTTTCTGTATTTATTTATCTGGAATCTCACAGGAGAGAAAACTGATGAAATCTCTGATCGGTGTCAGTTATGACCTGACATTTACAACATCATGATCACTGGGCTTTAGACTAAAAACAGCAGATAGATGTAGTCAGTGAAGCTTTATTTGGAATCAGGTATGCATAACAACTAATAAAGAAACAAAGTTATGGTTTCAACAGAGGCCGAGACCTTTACATTGGTCATCTGCACGGGTCTTTTACAAAAAACAAAACGACAATTTAAATCAAATCAAAGAAATACAAATAAATACATGGAACATGATCAGAGAGCACTGTGCTTTCAAAGAGGGAAGGGCAGAGCTAAAATGAATCAGAATATAGCCATATATAGAAAAAAGACTATTGCCAAAAGGATAAAGTCAGGATAAAAAGACATCAACAAAATTAAGGTCAAATGATCACACATTACTATAAACAGAAGTCGTTATTTATATAAGCATTATTTATTGCTTCAGATATTTGCATTTAAAGACAGCCTGTACCTAAAATTCACTTAAATGTAATAATGCTATACAACTGCTCCATAAACATGTTAAAATGCGGCAGGCCACACAGAAGGCATAAAGTCAAATGAGTAGATCACATTCATATTTGAACCCTATCCCCAATCGGACAGCAGGCTCAATTTATAGGTGTTCATTTCTGGGAGAACTGTGAAGACTGCAAGACTTTCTCTGCTGAAGTAAGTGCACTGCATACAGCCTTCACAGCGAGTATCATGTAAAAAGCTTGACTTAATGGTCCTAAGGTGACTTTAAAAGCGCCTTTTCTATTGAATATGTTATATATATTATATATATAATACATTGAATATATTAGCTTTCTTGCTGAGAGTTAGTTGAGAGTATTGGTACCATTCTCTTCTATATGAGAGTGGTATCAATCTTCTCATTTAACTCTTTCTAAATAAGCAAATAAGCACATTTCCCCAAAACTCTGAAGTATTCCCTTAGTGGAATTACCTGTTTCCAGTCTTTATGCTCAGCTAAGCTAACCGGTTGCTTCAGATTTACTGGCACGAGAGTGCTATCAGTCTTTTCATTTAACACTTGCCAAGAAAACGTATTTCCCAAAATGTCAAACTATTCCTTTTAAGAAAACACTCTTCCATTTAATGACAACAATATATTATTATATATTAGTACGCCATGTTTTTGCATAACAAATCACACTTTAAAAATGACAGTGGTCAAAATGCAATAACCTGGTCATTGTGACTTTGTGTCTCTTTGATTAGCTTGACAACATGATAAGCTCAGGTCAGTCTCTTAACTACAGCAGTACGCGAAATTATGAAAAGGGGTCCTGCTTAAAGCATCCAAATATTTATCAAGAATATTTCCAAGTTATGATCAAATCTTTTAGAAACAACAAACGTATCTAAAAAAACTAAATGTTTTAAAAAAGCATTGTATATTCTGTCAAAATTGCTAAAGCTCAAGCAATTCTGCTCATTTCTCAATATCCAGTCAATGAAGCACTAGACTAGAGTAACACTGTGTTGCTGTATATGCATAACATAGAAGCTAACCATACCGGCTTAGTGGTTCTTTTTCTAAAAGCAGGGCATATATACATGTTTCTTAAACTACGTACATACATACAGGAATCTTAGCATGGTGACCTGGAAACAGAAGCTGCCGCTATCACTTTAGCTTGAAATCTGCACCCATTTAATCTCTATACAAACAAAAAAACTGGCCATTCAAAATTGAGAGAAAAGTAGCAAAAAAAAGAAAAAGAAAATAATTTAATGAAAGATGGAAAACTGGCTTCTGACAAAGTAACTGCAGGAGATTTCAGTGCATTCATAATGAGTTATCACACTCTGAAGGCAACACATTTAGCATGGCTATTCATCTGCTTTTAACAAGGAAGCAAAGTTTCATGTGCCTGGGCCCAGCCTCGCATACCTGGACCTCCAGCCCATTTGTACAAAGTAAGAGTTATAGTGTTATAATATACAGTTAAAAGTCGCTTTTGAGTAATAACACAGAAAAAATGTTGTTTTGCATAGCATTTGGCCTTGCTGTACCACCATCTACTGTAGAATCAAGAAGAAAATATAAATGCCAAATGCCAAAAGATTTTAAATACCATTATTTGGCAGAAACTAATCAGTGACTGGTGTTTTATATTGAGATAAATTAAATTGTTATTTAGGAAAAGTTGTATATCATACATGTACATACTCAAGGCAAACATGGCAACATTTTCCTGAAGCGACAGACATGCAATGTTATCCAATGACCTAAAAAAACTAAAACAAATGAAGTGCTTGGCATTGATTTTGAGTGTGTTCCAGTTATCAAATCCTGAAGTGGTTGTCCAGAGTTTACACAGCTCCTTTGATCACTGGTTCCCTATTGAGATACGTGGCCCAGTACACCAGGTTGAAGGTCCCAAACAGCACTGGGAACACTATCCTGGACATCTTGTCAATTTTGCTCACACTGTTGTAAGTCTTTTTGGGGTCCGGGGCCTTGGTTTCAGAAGGTTTGAGCTGAACAGCCGTGCTATTTGAGATGGTAGAGATCGATGTGTCCTTTGTAAGGCTGGTTGTATAATTCACTCCAGCTGAACAGGTGTTGTTTGGCTTTTTAGACAGAGCCAAAGGGTCTTTCTTCTGTTGGGAGAAAGAAACACATTGATTGAGCGTGCACACAATTCTGACCAAAGAAGTTGCTTCATATTCATCAAACGTAATAAAACAGGTAGGTAGGGAAACTCCGGTATTTTTGGACCTGGGCCCTACTTTTACAGATTTTGAGGTCAAAATGACTAATAGGTTTTGGAATTGGTCCAATAGTCCAGCATCAATGAATGGGCTGCAATTGCTGTAACATAATCCTTGCGGGCAAATACGCCCACAAAAAGGACGTCTCTAAAAGTGCTTGTTTTTGCCACTGACAGGCTCAAACTGTTATTGTCTGAGAAGGATTCCTACTGAGACAGACCATTTGTTAAAGAGTAAGATCCGTTTGCCTTCCTCAACCTCGAGAGATGTCAGAGCGGGACTTTTCCTTGAGTGACACTTTCTGTTTCTGGGTAAACAAAAAGGATCTTACTCTTTAACAAATGGTCTGTCTCTGTATGGATCCTTTCCATAATGTTGTCAAATAACAATCTGAACCTTGTAAGTGTCAAAAACAAACACTTGTAGTGGAAATATTTTTCCAAGACACAATTGCTTGCAAGGATAATGTTGCATCCATTGCAGCTTATTTGAGGAATGATGGCAGATGCGATCTATTTAGTAAAAATAGGACCAGAGTAAAAATACCAGAGTTTCTCTTTAATAACATAGACACATATACAAACAAAGACAAACAATGAAAGATGGCCATTGAAGGTTGAAAGTGCCTGGAAACTCGTTTAAGTGATTGGTGAAGTTGGTGAAGAACAAACATTTGCTAAAAGAAGTTTTACATTTTTCAAATGGCCAGAAACACAAATTAATGCTAATGTTGCTCTGCTAGATGTGTAAATAAGCAGCTGTTTCCTAACATGTTAGCTATATGAACTTCATAGGGCCACAATATGTCAAATGTGTGTGTGGTGTTAGGCTTGTTGTGGAGTTTCAAGTGTTTCTTAGGCATCTGCAATAAACACAACAATCTGCATTCACAACAAAGCTGAGGGACGTCTACTACAGGCAGATACTTTGAAATACCTCTTCTGAACTGTGGTGAAAAACACAGGCAAACATTTGCAAAATGTTTTATTGTTTAGGGGCCTCCAAAACTACCCATAACCGTTAAACCAACTATTAGCCCCAAAATTTATTGGTAAACTTGTGGTGACCAGCTTTTCAGAGCCCAGAATAGTTTGATCCCCACAATGTGAGTCAGCTGCCTGGTTTGTGTCCCCACAATGTGTTATCAACAAGGACACACACACACACACACACACACACACACACACAGTATATACCTTGGGCTGTTGGGCCTCCATTGCCTTTTTTCCATCCCAGGCCCAGCTCCTCTTGGTGAAGTAATTAACTGTGGCAAACTCAATGAGGGCGGAGAAGACAAATGCATAGCACACTGCGATGAACCAGTCCATTGCAGTAGCATAAGCCACTTTAGGGAGCGAGTTTCGAGCACTGATGCTGAGAGTGGTCATAGTGAGCACTGTGGTCACACCTGGTGGCGGAGAAAACTGGGTCACTTTTACTAACCAACTTACTATTGTGTTTTTATTCCAACATTAATAGTAAAAGGAGCATTATAGAAAAATCATGCAGCAGCAACAGGTTATGCATGCATGTTTTAGACATATTCATGTATTAAACACCAAAATGAATACTTCAGATTGAAAAACTCTGCAGTCTGCAGGTATATTCCTACAGTATATAAACTCATCTTTCTGTACAAGTATAGTGTAAAATCATGGGAAATTAAGTTGCTCACCAAAGACCGTCCGTGCTGGCACAGACTCCCGGTTGAGCCAGAAGGAAACCTGTGACAGGATTACAGTCATGAAGCAAGGCATGTAGGTCTGGATGACAAAGTAGCCGATCTTCCTCTTCAGGTAAAAGTGAGCCATCATCACGGTGTATTGACCTGTAGTAAACAGCAGAACAAAGAAGGAGGAAATGTTTAACGTGTTGACTGAAAATGTAATCTCTTCACTGAATAGTGATGAAGATAGCACACAGTAATACTGAAGGAAATGGGCTGGGATGTAGAAGGTGGTGGAGTAGAGGATTTGATACAATATCAACCAAACAACAACTATGTGTCTATCAGAAGACTACCTGTCTCAAGACTCAATGGTTTAGCACAGCAAAACCAACCGCAACAAATGTGACCTGGGGACATTGAGAATGAAAGCTATTAATAGACTACACTCGTATTCATCATTCACCCTTATTACCATGAACACAAGAACTGTTACACACGTACATCGTCCTGCTGCTGCAAACACTTACTAGAGCAACAAACATGTATTAATCTGAGGTTTAAAATAGTCCCCCAAAAATGCACTATTTAAGAGATAAGAGATAACAGAGCTTTATTGTCAATATCACAGTATGAGCAGTACATACACTACCGTTCAAAAGTTTGGGGTCACATTGAAATGTCCTTATGTTTGAAGGAAAAGCACTGTACTTTTCAATGAAGATGACTTTAAACTAGTCTTAACTTTAAAGAAATACACTCTATACATTGCTAATGTGGTAAATGACTATTCTAGCTGCAAATGTCT